>DF362574.1:10967-37567 GCA_000787875.1 Solanum virginianum | reverse complement strand
TTACGCCCTATGGGGCGAAACTCCTATGTCTTTAAAATTTTTAAGTTGCAAGAATATGTGAAATTTGATTAATCTTTGAAAGAATTTATTCTTTAACTATTTTAAAAAATTCAAATGCCCTTAACTTTTACAGAAAGGCTCGGATTGCTTTGAAATTCCTCTTAGTGACGTTTCTATGAGCTAGGATGAGTATGTTTTTCGTAGGTTGGGCCAGTTCGGGTCTCCACCCATTCGTGGGTTCCGCAATGCCCTTTTATGTATTTTTGGTAACTTTTGAAAGAATTTGTAATAATTGTTTTTTCGGTTTTAAATATGGCTACTTTACTTATCTTTTTGATTTATGATGAGGATTTTATGCATATGATTATTCACTACTCCGCTCGTGCTTATTATGATATCGTTCGTTAGTTCTCGGGTTGGTTGGTTATCGTGTGTATTATGATATACTTCGGTGTTATGTTGTGTTTGGGTGAGTATAGGGACGGCGATATGTAATGTCTGGCTTACTTGTATATTATGCGGTGTTTGGTGCTATGCTGTGTTTGGGTGAGTATGGGGATGGCGATACGTAATGCCCGGCTCGCTTATGCTTTTTCTGTGATGTGATATGTGATGGTGATTTGGAGATTTGAAACTTTCTGGTGTTATGCTGTGTTATGGCGCCATCGACGGGCAGGCGACCATATTTCCTGTGCCCTGTGCATGATTTGTATTTTGAAAGTAATCATTTTGATATTTTTGGATATGTATTTGCCTTCTCTACTTTTGTTTTTATTATTATTCAGATTTATATTCTGTATATTCTGCTTTACATATTCAGTACATATTTCGTATTGACCCTCTTCTTCGGGGGTTGTGTTTCATGCTCGCAGGTACTGACGTACAGTTTGGTGACCCACTAGCTTAGGACATTTTTCTGCTGTTTGGAGTTCTCCCCCTGTTTTGGAGCCCACTTTTGGTATACCTTTGTTCGTTGTTTTGTATATATTCATTCGAGGGTGCGGTGGGGCCCTGTTCTATCCTATGATTTTGTCAGTCTGTTTAGAGGTTTATGGATATATATGTGTGTGGGTTATGTCTAGTCTGTTCGATGAGATTTGCATGATGTGTATGTTGGGCGGGTTTACCCGCCATGGCTGCCTTGTTGGCCCGTATATGTATATATGTTGTTCTATTGTCTCTGTTTGGTATCTGTTGGTATTTTCTGAGTGCAGGATTATTTTGGATAGTTCGTAAAACAAAGGAAACTCTGCCAAAATTTTTCTAAAATATAAGTCATCTGTTTGTAGCTTAGCTTTGTGATTGTGTCTGGGTGCCCAATCCGGGCACTAGTCATGGCCTACGGGGCTGGGTCATGACAGATGTGGTATCAGAGCAGTTCATCCTCGGAATGTCCACAGACTGTGTCTAGTAGAGTCTTGTTTACCGAGGAAGACCCAAGCTGCCCAGAAGGGCAAGTCTGCAGCAGTGGGTGAGACAAGTTGTGCTCAGGTGACTACTAGGGCTCGTGCCTAGAGTGAGCCCGGTATTGCACCCCTGACAGCTAGTTCAGCTACACCGCCAGCTGCTGAGGTTCGAGTACCAGAGCCTCTAGCCCCCTCAGCTTGGTGCAGAGATTGGGGATATGCGAGAGGTGGTCTAGCTATTGACCCGATTGGTAGCAGGGCAGGCCCATAGACAGGGCGTAGGCGGTGATCAGATGGGCCTCCGTGATAGTTCGAGGGCTTGTGATTTCCTGACATGTAGCCCACCAGAGTTCTTCGGGTCTAGGCCCATAGAGGATCCTCATGAGTTTGTCTGATAGATGCAGCGGATCCTGTGATTGATTGGTGCATCTGAGACGGAGTCAGTTGAGTTGGCATCCTACTTGTTGCACGACGTAGCAGCTAATTGGTATGAGTTGTGGATGTTGTCCAGAGGTGAGGGTGCCCCTCCAGCTGTTTGGGACGAGTTTACTGAGGCTTTTCTGGCCCATTTTCTACCTTCGGAGGTGTGGTGAGCCCTAGTAGACCGATTTCTGCTGTTAAAGCAGCGGGGCAGGTCAGTCAGGGAGTATTGCTTGGAGTTTGATTCGTTGGCTAGATATGCGCCTATATATGTTGCTGACATGACTGATCGGATGCACCGGTACATAGTAGGGCTGGACCAGTACTATGTTGATAGCTTCTTGGTGATGGCAGCCTAGACCGGCATGGACATCGCCCGTATTCAGGCCCACTTCCAGGGCATGAAGGACCGACGCAGGGGGTGCCAGTTTGATAGGATCGATGACAGGGGCCATCCTAAGAGGGCCAGATCATCTGGATATTTAGGGGATTTTTGAGGCAGGCAGCCTTAGCAACAGCAGCAGCAGAGTAGATATCCTCCCTAGTTAGTACGAGGATACACCCCCGCAGTTCACTAGCAGGAGATCAGAGGGCGCAGGTTATTTGGGGGCAGGCTCGAGTTCTAGGGTTTCAGGCTTGCCGTTGGACAGGGGCTCTAGCAGTTCGATGAGACCCCCCTAGACCTCTGTGTTCTTATTGTGGGAGATAGCACCCTGGGGAGTTTTTTTGTGCCACTGGTGCTTGCTTTATGTGTGGTTGTTAGGGCCATCAGATGAGGGACTGTCCGGTTATAGGTGGTGCAGGCGGTTTAGCTCAGTCTTTCGGGTTAGTCGGTGGTTCATCTTCATCCTCGGTAGCCATGCGTCCTGCTGGGTGAGGTATGCCAGTATCAGCAGGCTGAGGTAGGGGTCGTGGTGGAGTTCCTGGGTTTAGCGGTCCTTCGAACCGCACTTATGCATTGGCCAGTCGGCAGGACCAGGAGGTATCGCCAAATGTCATCACAGGTATTTTATTAGTTTTTTCTCGAGCTGTGTATGCATTGATTGATTCTGGTTCTATATTATCGTATATTTCTCCTTTGGTTGCTAATAAAATGGGGATAGAGTCTGAGTCGATAGAGCCTTTTGAGGTAGTTACACCAGTAGGGGATTTTATTATTGCCAGTCGCGTTTATAGAGATTGTTTGGTATTTATTTGTGGCCGCTGCACTAAGGCTGATCTGGTAGAGTTATATATGACTGTGTTTGATGTGATTATGGGTATGGATTGGCTAGCTTCTTGTTATGCTAATATTGATTGTCAGAAGAAGATAGTCTATTTCCAATTTCCAGGGGAACCGGTTATTGAGTGGACCGGTAGTACCGTGTCGCCAAGGGGTAAGTTTATTTCATACCTCAAGGCAAGAAAAATGATTCGAAAAGGTTATCTTTATCATCTTGTTCGTGTCCATGATTTAGAGGCAGAGGCGTTGACTTTTCAGTCGATTCCAGTTGTTAATGAATTTCCAGATGTATTTCCAGATGAGCTTCTAGGCCTTCCTCCCGAGTGGGAGATAGAGTTTGCTATAGATCTGCTGCTAGGCACTCAGCCTATTTTTATTCCTCTGTACAGAATGGCATTGGCATAATTAAAGGAATTGAAAGAGCAGCTGAGAGATCTATTGGAGAAGGGTTTTGTTTGGCCTAGTACGTTATCCTGGGGAGCTCCGGTATTATTTGTGAGGAAGAAGGATGGATCGTTGTGGATGTGCATTGATTATCGGTAGCTGAATAAGGTAACGATAAAGAATAAATTTCCTTTCCCCAGGATTGATGATTTGTTTGACCAGTTGCAGGGAGCTAAATGTTTCTCGAAGATAGACCTGTGGTCGGGTTACCATCAGGTGCGAGTAGGGGAGGCGGATATTCCTATGACAGCGTTCAGGACCCGGTATGGGCATTATGAATTTAGAGTTATGTCTTTTGGGCTGACGAATGTTCCGGCGGTATTCATGGATCTTATGAATTGGGTATTCAGATCGTTCTTGGATGTGTTTGTGATTATGTTTATTGATGACATTCTGGTTTATTCTTGGTTAGAAGAGGAGCACGTGGATCATCTGAGGATGGTGCTTGGCATACTTCGGCACTGGAAATTATATGCTAAATTTTCTAAATGTGAATTTTGGTTGTCTTCTGTGGCGTTTTTGGGGGCATGTTATAGGAGCTGACGGCGTCTGGGTGGATTCCCAGAAGATTGAGGCCGTAAAGAATTAGCCTAGGCCTATGACACTGATAGAGGTACGTAGTTTCCTGGGATTAGCTGGCTATTACCGGAGATTTGTGGAGAAATTTGCTTCTGTTTCAGCGCCTTTGACAAGGCTAACTCAGAAGGGAGTGAAGTTTCAGTGGTCTGATGCTTGTGAGCGTAGCTTCTAGTTGCTAAAGGAGAAGTTGACTATGGCTCTAATCCTGACTCTTCCTGAGGGTCCAGATGGGTATGTGATCTATTTTGATGCCTTTGGTGTTAGTTTGGGGTGTTTGTTGATGCAGCATGGCAGGGTTATATCTTATGCTTCTCGGCAGCTCAGGGAATATTAGAAGAATTATCCTACTCATGATTTGGAGTTAGCTGTGGTGATTCATGCTTTGAAGATGTGGAGATATTATTTATATGGGGTTCACGTTGATATTTATACTGATCATAAGAGCCTCCAGTACATCTTTAAGCAGAAGGAGCTGAACTTGCGGCAGCGGAGGTGGTTAGAGTTGCTGAAAGATTATGATGTGGATATTCTCTACTATCCTGGGAAAGCTAATGTGGTGGTATGTGCTCTTACCGCTGCTGAAAGATTATGATGTGGATATTCTCTACCATCCTGGGAAAGCTAATGTGGTGGTATGTGCACTTACCCATAAGTTCGTGGGTGGTTTAGTGGACACGCCTTCCAAGAGGAGAGAGATGGTCCACGATATTCATTAGTTGGCTAGTCTTGGAGTTCGTTTGGCTGATTCTAGAGATGTTGGGATTTCTGTTCGAGGTATGGCTAAATCCTCTATTACAGAAGAGACTAAGCAGCATCAGTATGAGGATCCTATTCTAGCACAGTACAGAGACAAAGCCCTTGAAAAGGGAAGAACCCCATTTGAACTTACCTCCGATGGAGTATTATTACTCAGGGGTAGATTATGTGTACCTGATGTTGCGGGTTTGCGATGACAGGTTATGGGTAAGGCACATTATGCCTGCTATTCTATTCACCCAGGGTCAATGAAGATGTACCATGATCTCATATGTTTATATTGATGTGATGGTATGAAAAGGGACATAGCAGAGTTTGTCACTCAGTGTCCGAATTGTCAGCAGGTCAAAATTGAGCACCAGAAGCCCAGTGGGCTATTGCAGGAAATAGAGATACCGACGTGGAAGTGGGAGATCATTAATATGGATATTATTATAGGTTTACCCAGCACTCCACGAAAGTATGATTCTATTTGCGTTATTGTTGATCGGCTGACGAAATCAGCCCATTTTCTTCCAGTCCAGACTACCTACTCAGCTGAGGATTATGCTAGACTTTATATCAGGGAGATTATGCGACTTCATGGTGTTCCCATATCTATTATCTCCGACAGATGTGCCCAGTTTACGGCAAATTTCTGGAGATCATTTCAGGCAGGCTTAGGGACTCAGGTGAGTCTCAATACAGCATTCCATCCCCATTTTGATGGACAGGCCGAGCATACTATACAGACATTAGAAGATATGTTTCAGCCCTGTGTTATTGATTTTAGAGGTAGCTAGGATAATCATTTGCCGCTTATTGAATTTGCTTATAATAACAGCTACCGCTCTAGTATTTAGATGGCATCGTATGAGGCATTATATGGCAGGAAGTATAGGTCACCAATCGGTTGGTTTGATATTGGAGAGACTGAGTTGATTGGCCCAGACGTGATTCAGCAGGCGATAGATAAGGTGAAACTTATTCGAGAGCGGTTATTAGCAGCTTAGAGTCGACAGAAATCATATGCAGATAATCATCGTTGATATTTCACAGGCGGTGGATAAGGTGACACTTATTCGGGAGCGGTTATTAGTGGCTCAGAGTCGACAGAAATCATATGCAGATAATTATTGTTGACATTTAGAGTTTCAGATAGGTGATTGGGTTTTTCTTAAAGTGTCACCTATGAAAGGTGTTATGAGGTTCAGCAAAAAAGGAAAGCTCAGTCCGAGATATATTGGGCCATATCAGATTGTCAATAGAATAGGCAAGGTTGCCTATGAATTAGATCTGCCAGCTGATTTGGAAGTGATACACTCAGTATTCTACGTTTCTATGCTTCGTAAGTGTATTGGCAACCCTTCTAGAGTCTTCCCTGTGGATGATATCTAGGTCATGGAAGAATTATCTTATGAAAAGCAACCCACGTCCATATTAGATCATCAGGTGAGAAGGTTGCAGAATAAAGATGTGGCTTCTGTTAAGGTGCTGTGGCAAAATAATAACCGAGAGGAAATGACCTGGAAAGTAGAAGAGCAGATGAAGAAGAAGTATCTTCACTTGTTATCAGTGCCTTCAGGTAATTCAAATTCTTCGCTTAACTGTGTTGTGTGATAAATGAATTATTGGTCAATGGATATTGTTGTGATAGTTGAAAAGGAAACTCCCCCAAATTGTTTGTATGAGTTGTAAGGCTAGTTTAACATTCAGGGAAGAATGTTCTAGAGGGGGAGGATGTTAGAACCCATATTTCATGCATTAGAACAATTGGGAAAATTTGGGACCAAAATTGAAATTAATTGGAAGTTGGAAAATTTAAGTTTTCTGGCCGTTTTGAGTTTCAATTGTCGGGTGATTCCACCAGCTCCGGAATGCCGAGTCTGGTCTAGGGAAACTTGCAGAATGTAATTTGGAGTTAAAATAGAGATTTTAGGTCAAAAGTTGCATTTTATAGTTGTTACCGGAGCCAAAGTTCGACTTTGGTCAACCTCTGGGGTTCGGAAGCTCGAATTGGAATTTTGAAAATTTCAATAGTTCCAGATGGTCAAACTAATGCTAGAAATAACTTAGTTGTAATTTTTAGAGCTTCTGAGAATATTTTGAGTTTTTGAGTCCGAAACTAGTATAAATGAGTTTTTTCAGATTTTGGGTAAAGGAGGCCTCAATTTCAATTTTTGATATTTCCATTGGATTCGGAATGTCACTAAGAATATTTTGAGTTTTTTGAGTCCGAAACTAGTTTTAACGAGCTTTCTTGGGTATTGGGTCAAGGAGGCCTCAATTTTGAATTCTGACAATTTTGTTGGATTTGGAACGTCGATTTGGGTCTAGGAGGATCTTTGTTCAGTTCCTGGGGCTTTTGTGTGTTTTTTGACCTATCAGTAGATTTTAATATTGGGAAATGGGACCCACATTGGCATAAAATGATCTCCGTTGGAAATTTCGACTACACTATTTAGTCCGGAATGGTGTTTTCGATAAGATTTCATATATGGATTGTATTTTTTCAACTTTGGATGAGGTCGGAGCATCGAATATAAGTTTGAGAGGTTTTGAAACTGCTGAAGCGGGCATATGATGGGGCACCATCAGGTTCTGATTGTATTTTTTCAACTTTGGATGAGGTCGGAGCATCGAATATAAGTTTGAGAGGTTGTTGAAACTGCTGAAGCGGGCGTGTGATGTGGCACCATTAGGTTCTGCCACGTGGCAGACCCGATGCTCTCCCTTTAAAGCTGCAGTTCGTCCCATTTTTTTTCCAACTATGAACCTCAATTTCTCTCTCAATTTTGATCCGATTGGAGTGATTCAAAAGGCTAAGTTGTATAATTTTCTGAGGAGAACAACTTGGGATTTTCAGAAATTGGTTTTGGTGCATTGTTCGAGGTAACAATCTGCTAATTTGCTGCTGCATTTTAATATTTTTGAAACCTTTATCATGCGATTTCTTCCTCATATTAGCTCCATTTTTTAAACGGTTTTCGCCATTGAATTTCTTATCACTTGGTTAATATTTTCATGTATCAATTTTTATATTCTGATGGTATTTTTTGTGTGACAAAATTTTTGGACTATTTTACCCTTTTCATTCGAATTAATTGATTTTAGCGTTGTTAGGTTCGTTATATAATTATGATGCTATATTTGAATAGATTTTGGTGAATTGAAGCATCATAGAAAGGGAAAAGCTTCAGAATTGGCGTGATTCGAGACTTTATATAAGGCAAGTGGATTCGAGTTAGTATTTGAATGTATAAGCATCGATGTTGGCCTAAAGGTAAGCCATGGAATCGAATTTATGAATGTTGTTGAATGATAAAAAAGAGCGTTATTGTTGTTATATTGCCTTTCGGATTGGTTGTTGATGTTGCTGGGTTGGTCATTGTTGTTATTGTTGATTGATTTGGCCGAGTTGAATTGTCGGGGTGGCCTATTTTTAGGTGAAATGCTGCCCAATTTTTTGTAGAATTAAGGGTAAATTTGGAATTTAATGCCTAAAAAGTCTTTAGCTAATGTTTGGCATTTTATGGCTTGTTGTAGACCTTGGGCAGTCCGAAGCATAAGTTGGATTATATTGGAGAGCATTTGAGGTATGTAAAGCAACCTTCCTTTTCGACATGCCTTCGTTACAATAGGCCATGATACGAGCCTCGAGGAAACTCTATTCTCGCAATCCGAGCATATTTATGATTTGCATTTATTCCTTGGTATTCTTGTGTTAAAACGTCATAACATTGACTCTTATGTCTTTGGAATTTATAAGTTGCAAAGGGTATGTGAAAGTTGAATTATTTTTAAAGAACTTATTCTTTAACGGTTCTAAATCTATAAGCGCCCTTAACTTTTACAGAAATGCTCGGATTGCTTTGAAATTCCTCGTATGAGTTTGTATGACCTAGGATGAGTATGTTCTCTGTAAGTTGGACCAGTTCGAGTCTCCACCCATCCGTGGGTCCCACGACACCCTTTTATGTAATTTTAGTAACTTTTGAAAGAATTTGTAAAAATTGTTCTTCCGGTTTCAAATATGGCTACTTTAATTATCTTTTAGATTTATGACAAGGACTTTATGCATATGATTACTCACTACTCCGCTCATAATTATTATGATATCGTTCACTGGTTCCCCAGCTGGTTGATTGTCATCCGTATTATGATATACTCCGGAGTTATGTTGTGTTTGGGTGAGTATAGGGACGGTGATATGTAACGCCTGGCTCACTTGTATATTACGCGGTGTTTGGTGTTATGTTGTGTTTGGATGAGTACGGGGACGGCAATACGTAACACCCGGCTTGCTTATGCTATTTCTATGATGTGATATGTGACGGGGATTCGGAGATTTAAAACCTTCTGGTGTTATGCTGTGTTATGGCGTCATTGACAGGCGGGCGACCATATTTCCTGTACCCTATGCATGATTTGTAATTTGAAAGTAATCAGTTTAATACTTTTGGATATGTATTTGACTTACATACTTTTGTTTCGATCACTACCCAGATTTATATTCTGTACATTCTGCTTTACATATTCAGTACGTACTTCGTATTGACCCCCTTCTTCGGGGGCTGCGTTCATGCCTGCAGGTACTGACTTATAGTTTAGTGGCCCACCAGCTTAGGACACTTTTCTGCTATTTGGAGTGCTCCCCCTATTTCGGTGCCCACTTTTGGTATACCCTTGTTCGTTGTTTGGTATATATTCATTCGAGGGTACGGCGGGGCCCTATCCCATCCTATGATTCTGTTAGTCTGTTTAGAGGTTTATGGACATATATGTGTGTGGGTTGTGCCAGTCTGTTTGATGAGATTTGCATGATATGTATATTGGGCGGCTTTACCCGCTATGGCAGCATTGTCGGCCCGTATATGTATATATGTTATTTTGTTGACTCTGTCTGGGATCTATTGGTATTTTCTGAGTGCAGGATTATTTTGGATAGTCCATAAAACAAAGGAAACTCTGCCGAAATTTTTCAAAAATATAAGTCATCTGTTTGTAACTCAGTTTTGTGATTATGTCTGGATGCCCAATTCGGGCACTAGTCACGGCCCACGGGGCTGGGTCATGACAGAACTGCTTCTTTCAATTAGTGTAAGACAGGGTCTTGGTCTTGCTTTTCTTTTACCTCTGACACCAAAGATGAAGCAAAACCATTCTGAACATTGACCCCACCTTCGTTGTTCTCCTCAAGTCGCACCCCCAATCAAGCTATCTATGCACCTCCTTGGCTAGTTCTCTCTTCCCCTTCTTCACATAAGCAGTGCTACCCATAAACATCTTGCTAAGAGCATCAGCAATAATGTTAGCCTTACCTGGGTGGTAAAGAATGCTCATATCATAATCCTTGAGCAATTCTAGCCACCTCTTCTGTCACAAGTTGAGCTCTTTCTGACTGAACACGTACTGCAAACTCTTATGATAAGTGAACACATCCACATGCACTCCATACATATAGTGACGCCAGATTTTAAGTGCGAACTCCAGATCATGATTCGGATAATTCTTCTCATGGACCTTAAGTTGTCTGGAAGCATAAGCTATCACTTTCCCCCTCAGCATAACTACACAGCCCAATCCCACTCTGGATGCATCACAGTATATCACGAAGTCACCCGTCCCGTCTGGCAAGTTCAACACTGGTGCTATAGTCAATCTAGTCTTCAACTCTTGAAAACTTTTCTCACATGCCTCAGACCACTGAAATTTGGCCTTTTCTAAGTCAGCTTAGTCAATGGGGCTGACAGAGAAGAGAAACCTTCAACAAATCTGCAATAGTACCTGGCCAAACCAAAGAAACTTTTTATTTCTGTGGGAAAAGTGGGTCTTGGCCAGTTTTTAACCGCCTTAATCTTTTGAGTATCAACTTGAATACCATCTCCCGAAATAATATGGCCCAAGAAAGCCACTGACTTGTGCCAAAACTCACAGTTGGAGAATTTCGCATATAACTCTTGATCTTTGAGTGTTTGCAAAACCACTCTAAGGTGATTAGTATGCTCTTCTTCATTCCTCGAATACACTAGGATGTCATCAATAAACACGATCACGAATATGTCAAGATATGGTCTGAATACCTAATTCATCAAGTCCATAAAAACTGCAGGTGCATTTTTCAACCTAAAAGACATGACCAAGAACTCAAAGTGGCCATAGCGTGTTCTAAAGGCTATCTTTGGAATATCACTTTCCCTCACCTTCAACTGATGGTAACCCAATCTGAGGTCTATCTTGGAGAAACAAGCAGCACCCTGAAGCTGGTTGAAGAGGTCATCTATCCGGGGTAGAGGATACTTATTCTTTATGGTAACCTTGTTCAACTGACAGTAGTCTATGCATATCCTCAAAAGAACCATCTTTCTTACGCACAAATAGTACATGACACCCCAAGGTGAGACACTAGGCCTTATGAAACCTTTCTCTAACAAGTCTTTCAATTCTTTCAACTCTGTGAGAGCCATTCGATAGGGTGGAATTGAGATAGCTTTAGTATCAGGAAGAACATCAATCCCAAAGTTAATCTCTCTATCAGGAGGGACTTTGGGAAGATCATCAGGAAAGACCTCGGGAAACTCATTCACTATCGAGACTGACTCAAGAGTGGGAGACTCAACATCATCAGACTTTACTCACATGAGGTGGTAAATACAACCTTTGGATATCAACTTCCTAGCTCTAAGATAGGATATGAATTTACCCTTAGGGGCAACAGAACTCCCTTTCCACTCTAAGACAGGCTCATTAGGAAATTGGAACTTGACAATCCGGGTTCTACAATCAACAGAAGCATAATAAGTATGAAAACAATCCATGCCCATTATTACATCAAAATCAACCATCTCCAACTCTATCAAATCAGTTAAAGTGTCCCTATGATAGATAGACACCACACAATCCCTGTAAACCCTCTCAGCTAGGATAGACTTACCAGTAGGAGTAGAGATAGAAAAGGGCTCAAGCAAACACTCGGGAAGAATACAAAACTTTCTAGCCACATAAGGAGTTACAAAGGATAAGGTGGTACCCGGATCAATCAATGCATAGCAATCACAAGTAAAAACACGAAGCATACCCGTGACAACATCTGTTGTAGCCTCTTGCTCCTGTCGATTACCCATAGTATAAAGACGATTTATCCCTCCTTCTATACTTGTAGTAGTAGTACCCCTCTGTTGATTACCTACTGGAGGTGCTGTCGAAGACTGAGCTCTATCACTCCCCTCACCTCGCCTCCTCTTCGGACACTCGTAACTGAAATGACCAGCCTGACTACAAGTAGAACACACATCTTTTCCCACACAGTTCTTACCCAGATGAAGCTCACCACACTTGCTGCAAGGTGCTTTTCCCCTTATACCTTGAGCCATACTGTCCTGAGATTGGGTGCTTAGGGTTCTGAAAGTCTGATAACTCTAAGATTTTTGCTCCTACCAAGTTGGCTGCATGGGCATACTTGCTGCAGATAGTGCGGGATGTGATGATCTTTTCTGAAAATAAGATTTATCACCTCTAATCTGTCTCTGCGGGCTAGGCTCATGTCCCACTGACTTCGCTTCCCTGCTCAGATGCTCCTCTTTATCCCTTCTCTTATCTTCCTCTATCTGCTGCGCATACACCACAAGTCTAGAGATGTCCATACCAGGAATCAGCAATGTAGCCTTACATTCTCTCTATACATGTCTAGTTAGGCTAGACACAAATCTCCTCATCTTTTACCTCATATCCTTCATCATTTCAGGAGCATACCTTGATAGTTTGATGAACTTAAGGCTATATTCTTTCACAGTCATCTCTCCCTGCTTCAGATTCACGAACGCATCCTCATTTGCTTCCTTCAACTGTTGAGGAAAGAAGTGATCAAGGAAAGCGGCTTAAAACTCCTCCTATGCTACAGGCTCATATCCTCTCCTTTACTCCCCTCCCATTGAGTGTACCACACATTAGCCACGTCCTTTAGCTTGTAAGACGCAAGCTCAACTCCCTCATTCTCGGTCGCACGCATAGCCCTCAAAACTTTGTACATCTCGTCAATGATGTTCTGTGGGTCCTCCTCCACCTTCGACCCCGTATATATTGGCGGGTTCATCCTCAAGAAATTCCTGAGCTAGGTTGCAGCTGAGGGCTCTTGCGATCTAAAATTAGGAGCCTGAGAACCTTAGTTGTTCCCCTGTGAGGCCACCAATGGTGATGGCTCCTCTAAATTCTGCCTCAGTAGTGAGAGCTGGCTGAGGCTGAGCAGGGGGCGCCTGAGGGACCTCAGCAGTCCTGGCGGGGCGTCCCTGTCTCCTGGTCTCAGTCTGAATCAGAACCTCTAATTAGGTGTTCTCAGCAACGAGAGCAGGGGCATCTCTCTATGCCGTTATTCTCTTGGGCTGCATTTTTTGTAAGTGTAAAGTGTACGAGTTAAAAGCAAAATTTCACAAGTTAACTCTATAGTACGAACTCAGATCATAGAAGAAAGGTAACACTTCCTAATGTCCTATAGCCTCTTGTTTATGAAGTGTGGTGCATAACACACTCATAAACAAGACTTTACTAGACACAGCTTCATAGACCCCCTAGGACACTTGAACTCTGGGCTCTAATACCAAGTTTGTCACACCCCGAAAGGATACCCTAGACGTGACTTCCACTCGGAGACTATTGCTAGTCCCTAAGAGGACCACCTAGTCTCATTGTCATCGTTTAATTCATTTATCAGCAGAACAAAGTAACATAATGATAATAAGTGTTATTCTACCTGTGGACTCATACTATCAATATCAGTCTATCATAAGGAAATAGAACGAATAACAAAAATCTCAATATAAAGAAAGAAAGTAAGAGGGCAGAGAACCCTCGACATCAACATCAACGTCTACGTCTATGAAGCCTTTATACTAGTGTCTGAGACGGTACCATGACAGACTATAGCAACCAACATTAAATAAAAGACTAGAAATCAATAGAAAATAAACATCCTCCGAATGCAGGGGAGGACTCACCACTGTTTGGAATAGAGAGCTTTGAACCTCAATGATTGGGCTGCTGAAGTCCTTGGTCTATCAAATTTGCATCATGAAATAATGCAGCGCTAGAGGGGCATTAGCAGTGGAATGTACTATATGTAAAATAGGCTAAAGAAAAAGGAAACAGTTTAACCATCACCCATCAATCACTCAGCCTCACCTCAGATATAAAGGACAAGACTCTATCCCCTCACCAGCTATCAAGCATCAAACATTCACATCACATTGGAGTTCTATTATCATGAAACCTATCTGGGAGTTTCTATAACCGATAACCACTACCAATGAGCCGATAGTGATACAACGAAGAGATGTCATTACCATATCTATACAGTACCTTGCCGGGATAAATGATGAGTTTGTTAGTGGATCCAAAGTCTATCAAGTCCTCTTTCGGGACAAAGGAAACATTCGCTTTCACGGTCCAATCCTCTCCTACGCTGGCCACGTAGTTAATGGGTACGAGTGGGACTCACTCTTACCCATTTTGGTGCTAATACTCCTCCCAGGACTCAATATGCTCATAAGTCCATCAATTTATCAAGAACTTTCATCACCCAACGTCTATGGGCAAGACTATCTACCCAATTTAGGGGAAAATATGCTCATTCCACTCTATCAATAGTAAGTTCAGCTATCACAATCATCAACACACTCACATTAGGACTCAGACTCAGTCAGACATCACATTCAAACATTCAAGGCTCTAGACATCCCCCTAAGTTTATTATTCAAGTTTTTACAGAGAGAAATTTCATGGGTTAAATCATAATCACATAGTAATGTAAATATACAGTAAACTTTAAACATGATGATCATCAATATAGGATACGAAATTATGGTTTAGAGAATGAAAAAAAAATAAGAACTCAAGATAACATTTAAGAATTTAAAGCAATTACTCAAGAACTCATAAATCAAGACTTCTAGACATTAATTTTTTCATCCTAACTCTACATTAGCACATGGAAGATCAATTTTATGCTTTTTGGTAGCCTTTACATACCTGGGAATGGAGATTTTCTTCAAGAATTGGAAAACTTCTCTGTAACCTTCACCCTATCTCTCCTTCTTCTATCTTAAAACTTGCGTAAAAATAAAAGACTTAGAATAATTTTGGATTTAAAAATCCTTTTTGAACAAATTATACATTCAAAAACTGACCTGGGGATGAAAAAAATATATCGGGAAGGACGAAATTGTCATTCCCGAATTAAAAGAAAAAAAACTACTCCCTCGTACACTAGTGCGAGACGCGCACTAGTGGGTTTTTTTAATTTTTTGTGAATTCTCAATTTTTTTCAAATTTTTGAAAAAAGACAAGTGTGGCTCCGTGTCCTCTTCGCGTTGCAGAAGGGGCGCGAAAACTCCACAGTTTTAGGCTCACTTTAAACAAAATAAATCGCGTTAAAGCTGCGTCGAGATCATTTTCCTACTTAATTTTTCGCACTGATCACAAATCTGGTCTAAAATTTTTCATCAGAGTTTGGGAAGGTACGTTGTGCGCACGATAAAGTTTAGGGGCGTTTTAATAATTTTACGGGGTGTTACAAATTTAAAAAATTATTTTGTATTCAATTAATCTGCTTTATTATAGAACAATAGTAGCTTATATAATCAATTACTATTTTACTTTCCTTTTGGATGAAATTTATATGTTTTGTAGAAAATTTTTTATATAAATTAAATAATAAAAAATACTAAAATTTTAAAGAAGTATAAGAAAAAAAGATAGAAATTGATATTGTAAGGGTAGAATAGACATTTGGAAAGTCAATTAAGCAAATAAGGAAGATAATGACTATTTCTCAAAGTTGAGGTGATAGTTTAATTTTTAAAGTAAAATTGATGGGTGTAAATGATTTTTACCCATAAAAAAACAACTATATAAGAGGTCGTTTGGTAAAGTGTATAAAAGTAATGTTAAATAGAGTGTATTAATAATACTTGCATTAGTAATGCATATATTAGTTATACGAGAGCTTTGAACCTCAATGATTGGGCTGCTGAAGTCCTTGGTCTATCAAATTTGCATCATGAAATAATGCAGCGCTAGAGGGGCATTAGCAGTGGAATGTACTATATGTAAAATAGGCTAAAGAAAAAGGAAACAGTTTAATTGCATAAAAAATGTATTTATAAATATACCCTCCACAATTATGGTGGGAAAGATGAGAAATTTTTTTGAGGAGCAATTAGGTCTTTAACCATGTTAATGCATGCATTAAAAGCACTGTGTTACGAATATCTAGAAATCCATGTTGTTAGTAATATACACCTTAATACACAATAGAGTGCATAACTAATGCAAGTATTAGTTATACAAAACATGAAAAAGTGCACCAAACAAGGTACTACTTAACGACCTCTAAGGGGTTACTTGGTACAATGTATAAGAACAATGCTAAATAGTGTATTAATAAAACTTGCATTAGTAATGCATGCATTAGTTATATATAAAAATTTTGTATGCATTGTTTTGTTTGATGCATTAAAAATAGCATCAATTGCATAAAAAAATTATTTACAAAAATAACCTCCATATTTATGGTGAAAAAGATGTAAAAAAAATTGAGGGTCAATTAGGTCGTTAATTATGTTAATGCATGCATTAAATCTCTTACATTACTAATACCTAGAAATTCATGGTATTAGTAATGTACACATTTATACACGATAGAATGTATTATATATAGCATGAAAAAGTATATCAAACATGATACTACTAATACATTAAATTAATGCATGCATTAATTTTGCTAATACACTCTACTAAATGACCCTTAAGTGTAACTGTTTGGATCATGGTTTGTCATGGTTTCATACTATATGGAATGATATAATATTGTACAATACAGTATTGTATAATGTTTGGATACACTGTATGAGTTGCTACTGTTTAATGATAATTTGTTGTTTGATTTAACTGTATAATATTATATAGTAGCTTATAAATTTATAAAAATGTCCTCGATTATTATAAATATTAAATTTATCAATATTCTTTTAATAAAGCTTTTTTATAAATAAATATAAAATCAAGTAAGAAAACATACAAACTAATATATCTCCAATCCATACAGACAATGCAAGAAAATAAAAAAGTGATAAAAAATAATCCTCAAAAAAATAGATTAAAAGGTGAAAGAAAAGACAAGAGGTGGAAGAGAAGTTTCAAACGTTGATACGGAGGAAAATAAGTAGTACAAAAGCAGTACATATATTAGGGTAAAGTTTAATAAATAATAAAGGATAAATTAGAATTATTTAAATTTAAATAAGGATATAAATGAAAAAAAAATAAGAAAACCATGAGATATCACCAAATTGGTGGTTTTAAAAAGTTAGGGTTTTCATAGTTACAGAACCATGAAATCAAATCATATCATACCATATAATTAATGAAACAATCAAAACAAAACGTAGTTCTCTTACTAACCATACCATACCATGCCACGAAAAAACACCATCCAAACAAGTGGTAAGTGTAATGTTGTAATGACCCTCCAGGTCATTTCTATGATTTTTTTTATTATTATATTGACTTGAGCATGTGTATAGTGACCTCGGGAGTATTGGGGTGATTATTGGTCGGGTTATTCAGGAGTTTTGTGGATCTTTGAGTTAACTAGGAAGTTATACCTATAAAATGATTTTTTGGGTAAAGTCCTAGTAAATGGCATTAGAATAGAATTATGACGATTCTTTTAGCCCCAGAACGGATGAATTAGGCTAGGAGCATGTCCGGTGCAATTATATCATGGATTGCAAGTTTAGCCATTAGAACCGGTTAATAGTTGACTCAGTCAACACCCACAGGATCCGTGCCCCAAATGAGAATTTTGATAGCGCGGTTAGCTCTAAAATGTCAATTTTGGTCTAGGGTGACTCTTCGTTTGATACCGAGGACGTCCAGATGCGATTTGACCCTTGAGGGCTTTCCGTTAAGAGTTGCGTATGAAGAAGTAGGAGCCTCACTTTATCGTAGGAATCTCTGACATTTGGATCTGGAACGTCAAAATTTATAGGGTTACATAGTTCATTTATGAAAATCAGAGTTCAGACGAGCTTGAAATGACGAAAAAGAGATTTAAGGATTAATGGAAAGAGAGGGAGACATGTGTCCAAATCTTGGGGTTTCCACATGGTGCTATCAGGTGCTGCCACATGGCAGCAACGTGTCAGGCCTACTGCCTTTCTATATATGTACTTATGTTTCCAGGAAATTATATAATTATTTCCTTCAACTTTGCACCGCAGTTTTGAGCTCATTCTTCATCCAATTTGAGTAATTTAAAAGGCTACTTGACTCGAATTTTTGCGAGAAACGCTGTGGCGGTGTCAGAATTCGATTTTGGCACTGATTTTGAGGTTAAATACTTGTTTCTTTTGCTGATCATATATCAAAATTGGTGAAAACTTTACACTATGATATCTCAGTCACTTCTCAACGAAATTAAGTAGAATTTGTGTTTAAGTTGTTCTATTTTTTGAGATGAACGTTGTGGTATACTTGGATCTATTAATTTGGCTGTATTTTTATAGAATTTGACCTAGAAGGTATGTAAGAAATGTTTTCGATAAGAAATGCAACTTTATTTTTGAGTCATTTCTCTGTCTTTTGAGATCTGTTTTTGGGCTCAATTTCTAGTTATAGACTCGGGATGATTTAGAGATCATTTTACGGGGGTTGGTTTGATATTTCAGTTGTGGGCCCTATTTTTCTTCATTTCAATCCTAATTACTATAATTTCACCCATTTCCTAAAATGTTACAGCCAAATTAGTTGTAATGATCTTGTGACTTATGTTTTGATAGCTAAAGTAGCATCACAAAATGATTCGAATGGAAAGGCTCAACTGGATCGAGTTGGAGCATGAGACGTCGGTTACCAGGTAGGCTAAGTTTTCTCTAAACCTCAAACTGAGTTGAAATATAGACGTATTTGAACTGGAATGTGTAGAATATATTGTTATGGATTGAGTTGTGGAGTATACGATGTATATGGTTGGATGTGATTTGTGTGTTGAGGGTTGTGTTGGCTATATTTGCTATATTGTTTGAGTTCTTACATTATATGACTACGAGAGGGCCTGAAAAGGCTGACTAGGACTGCTAGCATGTGATAGGCATGTACAGTGAGCTTGACTTTCGCTTGTATATGTGTGTGGCCTGATGCTACCAATATCCACAAGCTTATAAGGCTGACACATGATTACATACTACCCTATGCACTGAATCTAGTATCTATTTCTGATTTGAGTACTTGTGGTAGAATTTTTGAATTAAACATGATTCTATATTGCCTCGTGGTTTATATAATCCTATATACTATTGTTATCAGTTATATACTTGTGTCACTGGTTAGTAACTAGAGAGACACACCAAGTTTTGGGGATGGGTATAGTATATCCATAAGGGAGTCTTGCATTCTGTGATACGAGATGTGTTGTTACTAAGCCACCGGCGGGTTAGAGACAGGAGTGTGACCCTAGTAGCTAGGTGTAGGCTATACCCTGTGCGCCTCCTAGGGTTATCTACAACGAGACACTAGTTATATAGGTTAGTCCTGGGGACTGGCACACTATTAAGAGGGGCACATTTTCAATGGGTCGACATATGGTTGCCTTAGGCAATATCCTTTGTGGCTATTGATCTATGATATGATCCTGGTGGGTGTCATCCTTCTGATTGCCTAGCCTCTTAGCTTAGGTTAAACCGACGCTGCCCTATAAGTTATTTTACATAGAAAAAAAGTCTGGTAAGGGCCGAATATGGGCTAGTTCCTGGGATAAGCATATGTTTTGACTTGACTAGTACCTGCATGATGTGTATAGCCTATTTTTATTGAGATGTGATGACTAGGAGACTATGTATTAATTATATGTCGTATTGTGGCCTGATTCCGGTATATATATGACTTTGCTGGGTTAGATTGTCTTAGATACTTATGATATGTCGTGATTGTCTATGTTTACTCTGGGCATGTGTGATTTACGAGGTTATGCTATACTTGGTCTTTGTTGGGCACGACTCCACGATGATTTGTGATACATATATACCCTGAGGTACTACTGATAGTTGTTGTGCACTAATTTTTTCTATATGATGCTGGGTTATTTGTCTTTATCTGATTGAAGTGGTGGATTATGTGGTTCGATGGTGATGATTCTGTAGAGAGAGATGGTATTTTTGGGGGATTCGAATACGAATAGGCTAGAGAGAGATTGACTGGTTCTACGCTCTAAGACCTAGATGACGCAACCAGTAGTTTAAGTCTCCGGTGACCATGTCCGAGTGTTTGAGATCCCGATTACGCGCCCCGTGGTCGCATTCTTCGATGGTCACATTTGAGTGTGCAATACCAGGGTGTCGATTCTAAAGGGGTCTGAGCATTTGACATTACTTTATGCCTGAGGCCCCATTGACTACACTTTGGGGGCTAGGCCCCATTGATTGATATTTTGGGTTGAGGATCCCGTTGATTCCTCTTTGGAGAAGAGGCCCCATGATTGACATTTTGAGATGAGACACATTTGATTATGCAAGGGGGATTTTTTCTCTAACAGGGGATACATCCCACCGTTATGCATGTATATTTTGGATCGGGTGTCAGGTGCCAGCACAGGGTCGAGGACCCAGTTGATATGTGATTATTGGGGCGAGGCCCTGTGATTGATTACTCATAGATCCACTCACCTATTCACACCCTGATTGTGCGTAGGTGTACCCTCTAGGCTTATAGGGGCATTTGGGCTTAGATACTAGGGTCTTACACCCATGTACAGTTGACTCTTATTCTGATGATATGGAGAGTTGGACTCTGTGATGATCCTATAGGATTCTGTGATTGTTTGAAGGATACCGTGATGATTGTCGATTCTATATTGTGCGTGGAGGGGTGTACTTTCTAGGATTATGGGGGCCCAGTTGGCATACAGGTGTAGGTACTTCACCCGTATATAGAACTATGCCTCAGTCCTACACAGTCTTAGTCAGTCGGTATCGATGTTCAGTACTTTGGTTAGTTCAGTTGTGCTTTGAGGATTTCCAGACATGTCTATGCCTTGATCTAAGTTCATTTTGCTACACTGTTGAAGCTCTATTTATACTTTGGGCTTTATTTATGGTTATTATTTCACTCGATCGGTCGATAATGTCTACTGAGTGCCTTTTCTGGTACTCACCCCTACTTCTGCATCTTCCCATGGACAATAATATGTGTATCATCTATTATATATTTTACTAATTCCTTGTTTCTTTTATTGTCTTAATTGTTTTTATGTATCTTTAATTAAATATTATTTTATTTTTTCTAATTTTTCTTTAATTAAAGTTGACTGCTGACATTATAAAAATTGCACATATATTTTTATAGAATTGATTTATCATTTTTTTTAAAAAAATTATAGAAATACACAACCTATGTTTACATAATTCCATATAATCCCTATTAATTAAGTCCAGCAAAATATAGATTGAATTAAAAGCTCAAATTCATTTATTTGGACTATACAAAAGACGACCCACTTTGTTAGGCCCAATACCCCCCTCATCCTAGAGGCCCACTTGATGCCACGTGTCGGATGATGTGGCATGATAAGTCTAAGAAAGAAGTCAATAGGATCACACCATGTGTCAAGATGACATGGCATTCCTATCTCAATCAAACGCCAATAAAAATGTGTCACATGTACAAGTGACGTGTTCCAATTAATCAAATATCGTCATGTCACTTGAAAGGAAACTTATTCCTATCACTTTTCCTACTCCAAGTCACCTTAAATTTGATTGGCCAGAAGAAAGCCTAATTCCATCATAACTTTTCTATTCTACATCTATATATAGGGGTCCTCATAATTCAAAACTCACATCAAGAATTCTAATAAGAAACCAGAGAGAGCTCGTGGATCAAATGCCGCAAATTTCTCTACAAGTAACAAGAATTCAAGAAATCAAACATTCAAGTTCAAGAACACATCAAGACCAAGACCACCAAATTCAAGAACAAGCCCAAAAATCCTTGATTCAAGTATAAGTCAAGATCACGCTCAAGAACAAGTCCATAAAAAGTTCAAGTTCATCAAATCATTTAATCAAAATCAAAACCATTGAATTAAAGATCAAGCTCAAAACCCCTTGAATTTGACTACAAGTGAAGATCAACAAACTCAAGAGCCTTGAATTTACAGTTGAAAAGGCGAATTAGAGGATTTATAGAGCTTGTAGAACCCACTCCTTGAAATAAAATACTATGATTGTTGCAATATTTTTCGTTCCTTGATTAATATATTCTAAGACGCGAATTTTATTGTCATACAGTGACATCCTTTTTGATATTTATGTCTTTTTTTTTCAATTTTAAAAAATGTACTTCTTATATACACAGTAATATTATATCTATATATGATTTTTATCATTAATAAACATGGTAAAATTTAATTTGAAATTACATTTTGATTTTTACCACTTATACATACAGTAGTTTAAAATAATATTCTTCTATTTCTAATTTTCTTTTCTTTTTTTACTTTTATGTGTAAAAGTTTAATGTATTTGCTAATTCAATTACTTTTAATCTCTTAATTAAAAGATTTTATTACCATATTTATTAATTTTGTTATCCTAAAATTGCCAAGTTGCTTTTCAATAGCTTGCCACTTGGCTTTTCAAGATCACGCTCAAGAACAAGTCCATAGAAAGTTCAAGTTCAAGTTCATCAAATCATTTAATCAAAATCAAAACCACCGAATTAAAGATCAAGCTCAAAACCCCTTGAATGTGACTACAAGTCAAGATCAAATCTATCTATTCTTACAAGATTTAGGATCAAACTCAAGAGCCCTTGAATTTACAGTTGAAAAGGCGAATAAGAGATGTTAATTTGAAAAATGTGACTTTGACTTTTCGAAAATAAGATTTATAATTAAATTAATTAAATATAAATCGAATTCCCAAAGATTTAAAGAGTCGTCATTTCTGTTAATTTGAAAAATGTGACTTTGACTTTTCGAAAATAAAATTTATACTTAAATTAGTTAAATATAAATCAAATTTCCAAAGATTTAAAGAGTCACCACTTAATTTTAAGGAAAATTAAGAAACTTGATTTCAATTTTAAAACCTAACAGAAAAGTTTTAAAATTTTCGAGAGTCGAGTAAGAGTTTAATTTCCATTTGAGAAGAAATCAATTACTCAAAATGACCGCTAACTTGCAGTTGACCAACGATTAGGAAGTTGACTAAAACGGGTTGACCAAATTTTAAAAAAAAATTTGCTAAGTTTGAAAAAGTGACTAAGTTTGAAAAATTGATTAAGTTTTAAAGAATTGACTAAGTTGAAAAGGTTGACTAAATTTGAAAATTGACTAAGGTTTGAAAAATTGACTAAGTTTACAAAATTGACCAAATTTTGACAAAGTTGACTAAGTTTGAAAAATTGCTTAAGTTTTAAAGAATTGACTAACCTGAAAAGGTTGACTAAATTTGAAAATTGACTAAGGTTTGAAAAATTGACTAAGTTTACAAAATTGACCAAATTTTGACAAAGTTGACTAAGTTTTGACAAAGTTGACTAAGTTTGAAATTGGGCCAACTTGAAAGGAAATTAACTAAACTTGACTCATTTAAAAAAAATCCACTAAAGTCTAATTTGGTTGAAATAAACCTAACATTAAAGCAAAAATCATTAAGACGGAAATTAACATAAATGAGGACAATGGGGAAATAATTAGATTAATAACAATCAAATAATACAACATAAATATTAGAGTTAGTGTCACATATCACAAATAACATAACTAAATATACAAGAAAAGGGGGAGAATAAAAATAAAGATTGGGTTTGGCAGGCTCAATCTTCCACCTGCCCTAATTTCTATACTTTGGGCCTGCCTAGCCCATAAATCCACTGCTACTGTTGTTGCCTTTTTGGGCCTTTGCCCAGTTTGCTTGTGATATACATTTAGTGTATACTGATGTATATCAGTGTATACACACTGAGTTTGGCCTTCAAAACCTGTACACTACTCCATGAACTTGTATAATAATCGTTTAAACTTGTAGAATAGTCCCTGCCCAAACAATGACCCGAAGCTGACTCGAAAAAATGTTGAATTTCCATCTCAACAACAAATGCAAGGAGGTGGAGTCCAAAAAGACTTGCAGGGAAGAGTTCAGACACAGAAAGAACAAAACAAGAAATAATATAAGTCTAGAATCTCAAACTGACATAATGACATTAGAAAGCAAGCAAGAGACTAAGAAGAAAAGCTAGTATAATTATTAGAACAAAAATTTAAAAGGAAAGGCTAAGAAATGAACCAAACAAGTGTTCATATGCTAAGTCATCAGGTTGTCATGCCGTGAAACTAAATAGAACAAGAAATCATATAAACACTATACTAACAGTGAGAGTAGATAACTTAAGAATATATGAATCACATATAACAAAACAAATAAGATTCGTAAATAACAACTCAAAATACTTAGCATGAAGATATGTTAATATGGAGATATGCATATATGCTACTACTCAATAATCCAGGCAAGGAAAGGAAGACAAACAATGAATGAAAAGGACAAACAAGAGAAAATAGGGGCCAAACTTCATAGGAAATAACTAGAGGGTATTCATGTAACCATGTTCAACTTGATTGAAGCTAAGCTAACTTTTCTGCTTCAAGAATTACTGCTTGGAAAATAACAAACCACATACGAGAAAAACTGAACCTTAGATGAATACAAGATTCAAACAAAACATGCACAAGCACTGAAGCATAATCCAAAATTCAAGCTCAAAAAGTAAACAAAAAATGAAGATATCTTACTAAAAATGAGGAATTAGAAAGGAAAAGGAGTCCCTATCAGTAGATCACACCCTAGTTTCAAGCTTAAAAGAGGAAATGTAGTAAAGAAGATAGGATCAAAGGAGGATTTTCAGACAATGATAGAGGAGAGTTTAAGTTAGGGAAGTAATCCAAGATATCACAAAATAACTATACTAAAACCCAATAGATCAATCCCTTCTACCTACTAAATGAAGCAACACCTACTATGAAGCAATAGAAAAGGACTAAACCAGCAGCTATAATTAAGACCAGCTTGCTATCCTTTTAAAGAGCTGAGGGAAGTCAGACTTCAAAACTGAGGTTTTCAAGCACACATTTAGGCAAAAATGGAGTGCAAGTTGTTTTATCAGATCACACTTTCATTCAAACATTGAAAATTGATGCAAATAAATATAAGAAAAGGAAGTCTAAACATGTGAAGCAAATGAGATAAACTATTCTAATCAAGTTCGTGAAGCATATCCAACACAAGTATGATAGCAGCATAAAGCCAAACTAACCAATTCTAAGAGCAACTGAGTGGAAGGCAAAACAACTATATTTTGGGGATAAACAGCCACACCAAACCAAGATACTCCCAGGTTACTAGTTTAGAACAATAAAAAGGAGCATATATGAAACAAGCCCAACCAGACCAACAGAAACCAGCATATGAAACAGGTTTATGCATCATTTCAACACTAGCCTTGACTCTTAGCAAGTTAACAGTGAATAAAAATGACAACACAACACCCTCAACCAATATACAGTAACATACGAGCATATTCCTTGACTCAAGCTCAAATAGGGTACTCCCCAAACTATCTCGATGCGAAGATGAGACCGAAAACTGACAAAAATCCTCGAAACAACAATATGAACTCAAAATAGACATATACTATGAAGCTTGGATCAAAGATGAAATGACTAAGATTGCAAAAGAAAGACTGAAACAGAGACGCTGTAAACTAGAAAAAAAAATAACTAACACACAGTAAGCATTTTCAACAAGCGTATGCCCAAAATTAAATCAAAACCCAAAAATGCTCTCAATACAGCAACCCCAAACAAAAACGAACAAAATTAAACATCAATGGAACAAGATACTCCATTCGTAGTCACATATCTAAATTCGAGCTAAAAAAAACACGTACAGGACTAAGAATATTACCTCTATTGGGGCAGCAACTGGGAATGTGAGCTAACAGAAGCTTTCACCACCAAGAAATTGCACCCTCGAACCTACTTGCTTCCGTACTGAATCCTCTTAGCATTTAAAACCTCAAAAATGAATGATCTCTTTGGGAATTTCTTAGAAATTTTAGGTTTTCTTTGGATCAAGAATGGCTGTGAGATTTTAGGTTTTTTCGATGATTTTTCCTGACCCCCTCAAATTGTGAGGAAAAGGGATATAAATAGCTTAAGATTAGGGCAACAGATGGGGGGGGGGGGGAATCAGGGGTGATTTGAGGAAATTGGGGGTCGATTCAAGGGTTTGTTGAATTCAAAATCTTCAAATGGGATAAGGGATAAACTCAAATCCTCAATGGATTTGTAAGGAGAAGCATACGATTGACACACGTATGAAATTCCTCATAACAAATTCGTACCAAAGGAAAGAGGAAAGGGACACGTAGGTACAAATTGGAGGGGATGAACATTAAGGGATTTTCTCCATTTTGGCATTTTCTAGATTGTTCGTCTGTTCTTTGTTGAAGAAGAGAATGGCGTGGGTGTGGTCTACGCGAGGAACAAAGAAGAAGGAAAGGGGAAAGAGAAATGTGACACGTGAAGGAGAAAAGAGGAAAAATTAGGGGCGCGTGTCCCCCACGCGCGCGTATAATGTGTGTGTGTATGTATGTATATATGTATGTATGTATGTATGTATGTATGTATGTATGTATGTATGTATGTATGTATTAACCATGTTCAACTTGATTGAAGCTAAGCT
>DF362575.1:26620-56450 GCA_000787875.1 Solanum virginianum | reverse complement strand
TTTTTTTATATATATATATATATATATATATATATATATATATATATATCAAGAATTGCCTTAAAAACTATTCTGGAATGTTCCATAGTAGCTTGTATGATCTAGACTAAGTAGGTTCCTCCTAAGTTAAGTTAGTTCAGGTTTCCATTGGTTATGGGACTCGCGACACTTTTTTGGCAAACTTCGGTAAATGATTGTAACTTTTGATAGAAAGCTCGAAATGCTTTGAAAACAGTTTCGAAATGCCTAGTAGGAATTTGCAGTTTTGAAATAATTTGCAATAATTAGTATTCTGATTTATAGTATGATTATTTTACTTATCGTTTAGATTTGTGATACTGATTAGATGCCTTATGATATGCTCCGATGTTGGTATTATACCTGGGCGTGACTCATTACATCCGAGTGGTCCAGTACATACCCTTTGTGGGTGCGACTCATTAAATATGAGCGGTCCAGGACATATCTTTGGTGGACGTGACTCATTAAATTCGAGCGGTCTACGACATACCCTTTGTGGGTGCGATTCATTAAATTCGAGCAGTCCAGGACACATCTTTGGTGGACGTGACTCGAAAATTGAGCGGTCCAGGACATATCTTTGGTGGATGCGACTCATAATCTGAGCGGTCTAGGACATATCTTTGGTGGACGCAACTCGTAATTCGAGTGGTCCAGGATATATCTTTGGTGGGCGCGACTCGTAATCCGAGCGGTCTAACTTTTTCACTATGCAATTTATGTATTAGGATTTATGAGTATAGGGACGCCTGGCTCACCTATCTTAGGTTTGATATGTGATGAAAATTTGGAGATGTACAACTTTCTGGTGTTACGTATGACTTGAATCATAAAAGTAGATATGTGATAATTTTGGATATACACTTGCTTTTTGCAGTTTTGTTTCAGCTATTCCTCAGTCCCTACTTTGTGTATGCTGGAAAGTGAGTATCTTGATATTTTGGGATACGCAGCTCGTATCTGGGAAAGTGAGTAGGTTGGATATTTCGGATATGCATTGGTTTACTATAATTTTGCTTCTGTTGTTACACTGATTATATTTTGTTTACTNGGTACGTATTTCGTACTGACCCTCTTTGCTTCGGGGGCTGCGTTTCATGCCTGCAGGTATAGATATACAGGAGAGGATCTATCAAGTCCTCTTTTGGGACTGAGGAAACATCCATTTTTCACAGTTCAATCCTCTCCTACACTGGCCATATAGTTAATGAGTCCAGTAATGAACGTCCTTTGTTCCGGCAAGGTATTAGCTTAGGATTCTGACTGTTGTTTAAAGTGCTCCTTTGCTTTGGAGCAAACTTTGGTTATATACACTTATTTACTATTTTGTGTTACTATATATTCGAGGGTACGACGGGGGCCCTGTCCCGTCTTCTGATTCAGTTTGTATAGTTAGAGGTCTGTAGACGCCTGTGAGTATGGGATATGGTTTTATTCCGTTTGTGTAGTTAGAGGTCTGTGGATGCCTGTGAGTATGGGATATGGCAGTTTGTATGACTATGTACGTATGATATGTATGTTGGGCGGTTTAACCACAGTGGTGACCTTGTTGGTCCACTTGTATATATATATATATATATATATATTGTGTGCTGGGACTTTTCTGTATGCAGGGTTTAGAATAGTCCGAAAGACAAAGGAAACTCTACCGAAATTTCTGTAAAATAAGATGTCTGTTATAATTATAATCTGGTTTGCATTTATGTCTGGGTGCACCAATCGGGCACTAGTCACGGCCCACGGGGTCGAGTCCTGATAGTCTGCTTCCTCTTATATATTATACGGGATCCTTAAAAGTATTTCATGGATTTTTTATTTAATATTTTTAAAGTTATTGCTTACATTAATTATGATTTTACAATATTTCCCCTAATAAATAATTTCTCTTGTTGCTTCAACTATGATTTCGTTACATCATCCCAATCAACTATTTTATGTTAAGTAAATAATAAAATTAGGATAAAATAAATTTCTCGTTAAACTGGACTAATAATATTAAATAACTATTTTAATATCTTTTCTTGATTATATTTGTGCATGCGTATGATTTCATTCTAGTGGTATTTCGATAATTTCGCGAGGTGTTACAACTATTTTAATAATTTTTTGTAATTATATTTGTGTTAAAAAGAAAGTACTACAAATATACATATAAAAATTTAAAATCACTTAATCATTAAATTTATAATTTAATCAATAATACGGGATCCATAAAAATATTTCGTTAATTTTTTCATTTAATCTTTTTAAATCAGCTGCTTACTTCAACAATAATTTTACAATATTGCCTCTAGTAAATAATTTCCCTAGTTACTTCAACTATAATATAAGAGCGAGTTAGGCAAACAAGCAGGCAGCTCTCCGTCGACGTGCCTGTTTGAGCTGCCTACTTCCTCTTATATGTTATACGAGGTCCATAAAAATATTTTGTGGATTTTTTATTTAATCGTTTTTAAACCTACTACTTACATCAACTATGATTTTACAATATTGCCCTTAATAAATAATTTCTCTTGTTGCTTCAACTACGATTTTGCTATATCATCCTTGTAATGCACTGTGAAATTACTCAAATATCCTTAGAAAGGAATTGTGTGCATAACGCATCTTCCCAAGCTCCAATGGAAAATTTGAGATCGGATTTGCCAGCAGTACGACAAATTGAATGGAGAAATGGCCTTGACTCGACTTTAGAGCAACCAAGTCAAAAAAATAATTTTTCATAATTAAACGTGAACTAGTGAGGGTGAGCGACAGGGCTGCGACATGTCGCCATCACGGACCAACACTTAGTTTGATTAGAAAGCTTGTTCAGAGAATTTTTGGTGAAATATACCAAATAAAATACGCGGTCCACGCGTCTCGAAACTGACTTTTTTTTAATTTCGTGAGGGGTATCCTAGACCTTTCCGAACCCCTCCTAAACTTAATATATGACCAAAATAGGTCGTTTAAATCATAAAGAGGGTTTATAACCCATTCTTAAGCTTTTCTAAGTCTCTGTAAAGGATATAAGGCTAAAAGAGAAGAGAGAAGAGCAAGGAGTTGAAGATTTCAAGTCGGATTTGTGCCAAATTGATTGTCTACCTCCATTCCAGGTATGTAAGGCTACCCAAGGCATGAAATTATTCTCCTATATGCCCCTTAATTGTAGAGAATTGATAGTTGAAGATGATGAGTCCTATCTTTATAATTCTTGAATGTTTTACTAGAAACTATTTTACTTTGGATATGTATTTTCTTGAATGTGATGATTATCATAACTGAATTACTTGTTTACATGGTTTAAACAAATGAGGTGTATGATTATATAACCCTACATGATTACTTTGTTGATGAGTACAAGAATGAAACTAAAGGTTGATGTCTAGAGCCTTGATCACATGTGTGTGCTTGCTTGTTTGTGGTCCGGGTCCTGAATTGAATGTATTGAAGGTTGATGATAATGAATTGAGAACCTCAAAGATGTTGAATGTAATCTTAAAGGAATATTTCCTAATTCCTCGAGTTATGGATGAATAATGAATTGATGTCCAAGTCCTAAAGAGACTAAATGATGACAAGGATTGATATTAATGTTTATAATCATATTGAGTCTATGGGAGGAGTATCGAGTACCGAAATGGGTCAGAATGAGTCCCACTCATACTCATAACTACGCGGCCAGCGTAGGTGAGGATTAAACCGTGACAAATGGATGTTTCCTTAGTCCCAAAAGAGGGCTTAATGTTATTTCTAATCTGGATCCAGTAATGAACGTCCTTTGTTCCGGCAAGGTATTGGGCGGATGGAGCAACGCCATCGGTTCGTTATACCATCACTGGCTTATAGATGATAGTTGTAGGTCCGAGAAACACCCATATAGTTTCCCTCTTGATAGTACTTAGATGTTGACGTGATGGTATGGGTCTTGACCGATGTTAATTGTGATAGTATCTATTCCTTATTCGATCCCCGATGAAGCCTCATCTTAATTAGGAAGTATGAGTCTTGGCGGATGTTAATTGTGATAGTATCTATTCCTTATTCTGAGATGAGATGAGTACCTGATGAGATAATGTTCTTCCATGTTATTATGTTTATTTTGCTTACTTTTAGCCTATTTACATACTGTATATTCCACGTACAGATGCCACTCTAGCGTTGCATCATTTTATAATGCAGATATACCAGATAAAGATCATCAGCAGGCGTTTCGTTGAGGATCTTTGGACGTCCACCAAATTAGTGAGCCTCCCTTACTTCAGAGGATTCATATGATATTTTCATCTTGCTTAAGAGTTAGAGTTGCTTGGCGTTTATTTTGATTGAGGTAGTCATAGGTCTATCATTAGCACTACCTATTAATGATAGAGGCTTCATAGACTAAAGTCGAATATTGATGTAAGACTGTAAGCTAATTCTTCCTACTAGCCTTTTATTATAATATTAATTTGAGACTAGATAATGTTGTGCCCAATTATCCCCTTGTGTCTTTCACTGATCAGTAGAATGAATGAATGAATGTGATGAGGTCAAGTGGTTCGCTTGGGGACTAGCAATAGTCTCTAAGTGCCGGTTAAGTCTAGGGTAACCTCCCGGGGCATGACAATTTCGATCAATTATTTTAGGTTATGTAAATAATGAAATTAGGACAAAATAAATTTCTCTTTAAATTGGACTAATAAAATTAAATAACGATTTTAATATCTTTCTGCGATTATATTTGTGCCAAAAAGGAAATACTACAAATATACATATAAAAGTTTAAAACCACTTAATCATTAAATTTATAATTTAATCAATAATACGGGATCCATAAAAATATTTCATGGATTTTTTTATTTAATTTTTTTAAAGCAGTTGTTTACTTCAACTATGATTTTACAATAGTGCCCCAAATAAATAATTTCCCCAGTTGCTTCAACTATAATTTTGCTATATCATCTCGATCAATTATTTTAAGTTAAATAAATACTGAAATTAGGATAAAATAAATTTTTCTTTAAACTGGACCAATAAAATTAAATAATTATTTTCACGCCCCGGAAAGGTACCCTGGCGTAACTGGAACTCAGAAACTATTGCTAGTCCCCAAGCGAACCACCTGGCCTCATTACATTCGTTCAATCAATGAATTAGCAGAAGACATCAGCATTAGCAACTAATCGCAGTGGGCAACTCTACTCCATCACATCTACAGTAAGAATAATGGCCATAGGCCATAAGAGTAGCTATCATCGTCCATACCATAAGATACAATTATTACAATTTAATTTATAAAAGGAAAAAACCCCAACATCAATCCATCATCTCTCTATGTCTATGAAGCCTCTATTCCTGCCATCTAGGAAGATACCATGACAGGCCATGACTACCACAAACTCAAGAATGACTCAAAACATATGAAAATGAAGTAAAAGGTATCCTCCGAATACAAGGGAGGACTCACCAAGTCTCTGAAGCTAGATGTCTCTGAAGCTAAAATCTCTGAACCTCAACGAATTGCTTGTTAAAGTCCTCTGTCTATTGAATTCGCATAATAAAATGATACAATGTCAAATGGCATTAGTACATGGAATGTACGGTATGTAAATAGGCTAAAAGTAAACAGTATAGACATAATAATATAGAATAACATCAACTTATTAGGTACTCATCTCAGCTTAGTATAAGAAGTAGGACAGTATCACATCAAAATCAATCAAGACTCATACCACCACATCAACATCAAAGTACTATCAAGATGAAACCTATCTGGGAGTTTCTCTAACAGAAAATATCACCTATGAGCCAATGATGATATAACTAAAATGATGTCGTTGCCACATCCGTCCAATACAATGCCAAGGTAGAGGACGTATCTATTAGTGGATCCATAAATCTATCAAGTCCTCTTTTGGGACTGAGGAAACATCCATTTTTCACAGTTCAATCCTCTCCTACACTGGCCATATAGTTAATGAGTGTGAGTGGTACTCACTCTTACTCATTTTGCTGCTTAATACTCCTCCCAGGATTCAACATGCTCATAAGCTATCAAATGTCAAGTCTTCTCATCACTTGTTTGGTGCTCAATACTCCTCCTAGGACTCAACATGCTCATGAGCTATTAAACATCAAGATTACTCATCATTTGGTCTCTTTTGGACAAGGAACATCAACTCATCTCATCATCTATCAACTCAAGGAGTTAGGAACATTCTTTAAGATTAAATTCAACCTCTTTAAGACTTTAAAGATATCAATCTCATCAATATTAATCATCAATACATTCAACTCAGGACCCGGACCACAACAACCAAGCACACCCATATGGTCAAGGCTCTAGATATCAACCCCTAAGTTCATTCATGTAATCTTTAACAATGTAATCATGTGGGGTTTATATAATAATTTATGTAAACCATTTAAACAAGTAATTCAAGTTATGATGATCATTAACTCAAGAAAATATATGTAATGTAGAAATAGTTTTCAATAAAACAATCAAGAATCTTGCGGGCAGAACCCATCACTTTCAACTATTAACTTTGTACAATCAAAGGGGGTACATGGGAGAACAGTTTCATGCTTTGGTTAGCCTTACTTATCTGGGATGAAGAACCACTTAATGGTCTTCAAGGAGTTGACCCCAGTCTTTAATCCCCAAGCTTTGTCTTCTTTCTCTCTCAAGAACTTTTACGTAGAAGTTAGGAGAAAAATAGGTTTTGAAACCCTTAATTTGAAGGAAAAGAACCTTAAACACATTTTTGGGACTTAGGATGGGTTGGGGAATGAATAAAAGGCCTTTCTCATAAAAGAAAATAAAATTTTCACTTCGTAACAACATGTCTGCGCAGCGCCAGGGGCACGGACATATGTTATTTTGCGAGTTTTGTTCTTTCCAGTTTCACATTAAAAAGATAAAATGTGAGTCCGCGCCCTAGGTGTGTCGCCCCCTGGCACTCTTACTGTTTCAGTTTTAATCAGCAAAAATTATTTTCCGATTTGTTTGCTCTAAAATCAAATCGAGGCCATTTTCCCACTCAATTTGTCATGTTGATCAAAAATCCAGTTCAGATTTTCATTGAAGCTTGGGAAGATTCATTATGCATACGATTCCATTCTAGGGGTATTTCAGTAATTTTATGGGGTGTTACATTATCTCTCCCTTGGGATTATTCATCTTTGAATAATGAGTAAAGGTGGGATTAAGTCACGATAGATACATGACTCATCTCAATATTTACTCAAAAATCTCAAACTCTCAACTACCCATCGATCTCTATAAACTTTACTCAGACTCAAGAATAGAATAAACACATCAATTCGAGAATGGGAACTCCTATTTAAGTAAAGAATAGGGACTTTATCTTCGACATCATCGTCGTTTGGCATGAATAGGTGGGGGTATTTGATTCTCATAGCTTTCTCAGCTTCTCATATAGCTTCGTCAACAAATTGGTTCCTCCATAGAACTTTGACAGAGGCTGTCTCTTTGTTCCTCAGCTTACGAACTTGTCGATCAATGATTTGGACTAGAATTTTCTCATAGGACAGGCTATTTTTTACTTTATGCTCTCAATAAGGATCACTAAGGTAGATCTCCCAAGCACTTTTTTGACATCGTAATGTGGAATACAGAATGGATCCCATCTAACTAGGAAGGCAAGTCTAACTCATAAACGACCTTCTCAATTCTCCTCACAATTTGATAGGGTCCGATATTACATGGACTCAACTTCCCTTTTTTACCGAATCTTATGACACCTTTCATGGGTGATACTTTCAAGTATACCCAATCATTCACCTCAAATTTAAAGTACCTTTTTCTCACATCAGTATAGGACTTTTGGAGGCTTTCCGCAGGTCTTCAACCTCTCTCTAATAACCTTCACCTTCTCAATGGACTGGTGGACAAGATCAGGTCCAATCAACCTAGCTTCACCGACTTCAAATCATCTAAATGATGATCTACACCTTCTCCCATACAAAGCTTCACAAGGGGCCATTTGGATACTTGCATGATAGCTATTATTGTTGGCGAATTCGATCAATAGCAAGTGGTCATCCCAATTCCCCTTAAAGTTGAGAACACAAGCCCATACATATCTTCCAAAGTCTGAATGGTACGCTCTACTTGTCCATCTATCTGAGGGTGGAAGGTTGTACTTAGATTTACCTTAGTACCCAATCCCTTCTGAAAGGATCTCCAAAATTTGGAGGTGAATTGAGCTCCTCTGCCCGAGATGATAGACAAAGGAACTCCGTGCAACCTCACAATCTCACGAATGTATAATCGGGCATATTCCTCAGCCATATTAGTTGTCTTGACTGCCAAGAAGTGGGGCTAATTTAGTCATCATATACACGATTACCCATATTGATTCATGTTGCTTTCGGGACCTTGGTAAACCGGTAATGAAGTATATATTGATCATCTCCCACTTCCACTCTGGAATTTCAAAATTCTGAGCTAACCCACAAGGCCTTTGATGTTCAACCTTGACCTGTTGAAAATTGGGACACTAAAAGACATATTCCGCAATGTCCTTCATTCCATTTCACCAATAAACTTCTCTCAACTCATGGTACATCTTGGTGGAGCTAGGATGGATAGAATATTTGGAACTAAGAGCTTCAGCCATGATTCACTCTTGAACACCATCAATATAGGGCACACACAATCTACCCTAGTATCTCAATACCCCATCTCCCCCTTTGGGGAAAACCATCACTTTTTACTTGTGAACCGCTTCCTTTAATTGAAACAAGACAGGGTCTTGGCCTTGCTTTTCCTTCACCTCTGACACTAAAGATGAAGCAGACTCATTCTGAATGTTAACCTCACCTTTATTATTCTCCTCAAGTTGTACTCCGAATCGAGCCAACCTGTGTACTTCCTTAGCCAACTCTTTCTTCCCTTCCTCCACATGGGTAGTGCTACCCTTAGACAACCTGTTAAGAGCATTAGCAACAATATTAGCCTTACCTGGATGGTAGAGGATACTCATGTCATAATCCTTGAGCAACTTCAGCCATCTCCTCTACCGCAGGTTAATCTATTTCTGACTGAAGATGTATTGCAAGTTTTTGTGGTCAATGAACACATCCATATGCACTCCATACAAGTTATGGTGCCAGATCTTAAGCGCGAACACCACTACTGCCAACCCGAGATCATGAGTGGGGTAGTTCTACTCATGAATCCTAAGTTGTCTAGAAGTATAGTCTATCCCTTCCCTCTCTGCATCAGCACACAACCTAGTCCAACTTTGGACGCATCACAATATATCACAAAGTCTTCTATCCCATCGGGCATGGTCAAGACTAGCGTTGTAGTCAATTAGTCTTCAACTCTTGAAAACTCTTCCCATATTTGTCAAACCACTGAAAATTGACCTTTTTTTGAGTTAGCTTGGTCAATAGTGCAGACAAGGAAGAAACCCCTCAACAAATCTATGGTAGTAGCCCACCAACCCCAAGAAACATTTTTATATTAGTGGGAGAGATCGGTCTGGGCTAGTTCTTAACCGCTTCAATCTTCTGGGGATCCACTCGAATACCATTGCCCAAGATAACATGACCTAGGAAGGCCACAGACTTGAGCCAGAACTCATACTTCAAAAAATTGCATACAATTCATGGTCCTTAAGAGTTTGCAAAACCACTCTAAGATGATTAGCATGTGCCTCTTTATCCTTAGAAATCTAGGATATTATCAATAAATACAATTATGAACATGTTGAGGTATAGTCTGAATACTTTGTTTATCAAGTCCATGAAAGCTGCAGGTGCATTAGTCAACCCAAAGTACATGACCAAGAACTCAAAATGGTCATACCTTGTCCTAAAGGCTGTCTTTAGAATACACATTTCTCACCTTTAATTGATGGTAACCCGATCTAAGTTCTATCTTAGAGAAGCAAGAGGTATTTTAAAGGAGAAACACTAGGTCTAATGAAACCTTTTTCTAGCAAGTCTTTCAATTCAGCGGGGCCCATTCTGTAGGATGGAATTGAGATACGTTGGGTATCGGGGAGAACATCAATCACAAAGTCAATCTCCCTATCAGAAGGGACTCCAGGCAGATCCTCAGGAAACAGTTTTGGGAACTCATTTATAATCAGGACCTGCTCTAGAGTGGGAGAATCAACATCATCAGACTTAACTTGCACAAGGTGGTAAATACACCCTCTAGAGATTAGCTTTCTGGCCCTAAGATAGGAGATAAACTTTCTCTTAGGTGCAACAGAACTCCCTTTCTACTCTAAGATAGGTTCATTAGGGAATTGAAACTTAATAATCCAGGTCCTATAATCTATGGAGGCATAACAGGCATGAAGTCAATCCATGTCAAGGATCACGTCAAAGTCAACCAACTGTAATTCTACCAAGTCAGCCAAGGTATCTATATGATAAATATATACTACATAATTCAAGTAAACCCTCTTAGCTAAGATAAACTCACCAATAGGAGTGGAAATAGAAAAGGGTTCAAGAAAACACTCTAGAAAGATTCCAAACCTAATAGCCACATAGGGTGTTACAAAATACAGAGTGGAACCCGGGTCAAACAATGTATAACAATCAAAAGTAAAGAGTCGAAGCATACCCATAATAATATCTAGTGCTGCCTCCTGATCCTGACGATTACCTATGGCATATAAAGATGATTTGTCCCGCCTCCTATACCCATAGTAGTACCCCTCTAATGACTGCTAACTGGAGGCGTTGCGGAGAACTATGCTCTATTGCTTCATTCACCTCGTCTCCTCTTCAAGTACTCATACTAGAAGTGACCAGTTTGCCCACATGAGTAACAAATATCTTTGCCCATGCGGCACTCACCTAGATACACTCTTGTTCTGTCTCAGTTGGCTAGGCTCATGCCCTACTGATTTTGCTTTCCTACTCATGTGCTCTTCTCTATCCATCTTTCTATCTTCCTCAATTTGCTAGGCATATACCATAATCCTAGAAATGTCCATACCTAGGATCAACAATGCCACTTTGTGTTCCTTCTTCACATGCCCTCCCAAACCAGACACAAACTTCCTCGTCCTTGCCCTCATATCTTGGACCATCCCCGAAGCATATCTGGATAACTTAATGAACTTGAGGTTGTACTCTATAACGGTCATCCCCTCTTGTTTTAACTTTACAAACTCATCAACCTTCGCCTCCCTTAACTCTTGGGGAAAGAAGTGGTCAAGAAAAGCAGCTTTAAACTCATCCAACTCCGCAGGTTCAACATCTTCACCTCTATTGTCCTCCCATTGGTTGTACTAGACATTTGCAACATCTTTCAGCTAGTAGGTGGCAAGGTCAACTCCTTCCATCTCATTAGCATGAATGGCTCTCAAGACCTTCCACATCTCATCGATGAAGTTTTGTGGGTCTTCCTCAACCTTTGACCACGTATACATTGGAGGGTTCATCTATAAGAAGTTTCTAATCCTGATTGTAGCTGTGGACTCCTAGGAGATGGAACTAGGAGCCTGAGGACCTCGACTGTTACCCCGGAAGGCCAGTAGCTGAGTAAGCATGGTAATGGCTCCCCTAAACACTACCTCTGAGGTGGGGGCTGGTTGTGGCTGTGCAGGGGGCACCTATGGCACCTCCACAATCCTAGCAGGTAGACCTTATCCCTTTGTCCCTATCTGAATAGGGACCTCTGGTTGGGAACTCTCAGTATTTGGGGATCACGCATCTTTCTGAGTAGCAGTTCATTTTGAAGGCATACTTTGCAAACATGTAATGCACGAATTAGAACAAGATTTTCATAGAGTTAGACTTTATCGCACGAATTTAGATCATAGAAGAAGGGTAACACTTCCTAATGTCCTATGCAGCAAGAATAATGGTCATAGGCCATAAGAGTAGCTATCATCGTCCATACCATAAGATACAATTATTAAAATTTAATTTATAAAGGGGAAAACCCCCAACATCAATCCATCATCTCTCTATGTCTATGAAGCCTCTATTCCTACCATCTAGGAAGATACCATGACATGCCATGACTACCACAAACTGAAGAATAACTTAAAACATATGAAAATGAAGTAAAGGTATCCTCCGAATATAGGGGAGGACTCACCAAGTCTCTGAAGCTAGATGTCTCTGAAGCTAGAAGTCTCTGAACCTCAACGAATCGCCTGCTGAAGTCCTCTTGTCTACTATCTACATAATAAAATGATACAGCGTCAAATGGCATCAGTACATGGAATGTACGATATGTAAACAAGCTAAAAGTAAACAGTATAGATAGAATAATATGGAATAACATCAACTTATTAGGTACTCATCTCAGCTCAGGATAAGGAGTAGGACAGTATCACATTAACATCAATCAAGACTCATACCACCACATTAACATCAGAGTACTATNNNTGGGAGTAGGATAGTATAACATCAACATCAATCAAGACTCATACCATCACATCGATATAAGAGTACTATCAAAATGAAACCTATCTGGGAGTTTCTCTAACCAACAACCATCACCTATGAGCCAATGATGACATCACAAAAATGATGTTGTTGCCACATCCGTCCAATACCTTGCCAAGGTAGAGGACGTGTTTATTAGTGGATCCATAAATCTATCAAGTCCTCTTTTGGGACTGAGGAAACATTCATTCTCACAGTCCAATCCTCTCCTACATTGGTCACGTAGTTAATGAGTGCGAGTGGGATCACTCTTACTCATTTCGGTGCTTAATAGTCCTCGCAGGACTCAACGTGCTCATAAGCTGTCTAACATCAAGATTTCTCATCACTTGGTCTCTTATGGACAAGGAACATTAACTCATCTCATTATCTATCAACTCAAGGAGTTAGGAACATTCTTTAATATTAAATTCAACCTCTTTAAGACTAAGGATATCAATTTCATCAACATCAATCATCAATACGTTCAACTTAGAACCTGAACCACAACAAGCAACACAGCCATATGGTCAAGGCCCTATAAATCAACCCCTAAGTTCATGCTTGTAATCTTTAACAAGGTAATCATGTGGGATTTATATAATAATTTAGATAAATCATTTAAACAAGTAATTCAAGTAATGATGATCATCAACTCAAGAAAATATATGTAATGTAGAAATAGTTTTCAGTAAAATATTCAAGAATCTTGCAAACAGAACCCATCACTTTCAACTATTAACTTTCTACAATCAAAGGGGGCACATGGGAGAACAGTCCCTTGCTTTGGGTAGCCTTACATACCTGGGATGAAGAATCACCTGATAGTCTTCAAGGAGTTGACCCCAATCTTGAATCCCCAAGGTTTATCTTCTTTCTCTCTCAAGACTTTTACGTAGAAGTAGGGGGAAATGGATTTTAAAACCCTTAATATGAAGGAAAAGACCCTTAAATACATTTTTGGGACTTAGGATGGGTTGGAAAATGACCAAAAGGCCCTTCTCCTAAAAGAAAATAAAAATTTTACTTTGTAACAACATGTTCGCGTCACGCCAGGGGCACGAATATGTGTTATTTCTAGTGTTTCGTTCTTTCTAGTTTTACATCGAAAAAAATGAAAAAAAAAAATAAACAAAGTGTGATTCCGCGCCCCAGGCGTGTCGCGCACTGGGCGGCACTCTCACTATTTCAGTTTTAATTAGCAAAAATTATTTTTCAATTCGGTTGCTCTAAAATCGGGCCGAGGCCATTTTCTCACTCAATTTGTCGTGCTGATCGCAAATTCGATCTCGAATTTTTCATTGAAGCTTGGGAAGACGCATTATGCGTATGATTTCATTCTAGTGGTATTTCGATAATTTCGCGAGGTGTTACAACTATTTTAATAATTTTTTGTAATTATATTTGTGTTAAAAAGAAAGTACTACAAATGTACATATAAAAATTCAAAATCACTTAATCATTAAATTTATAATTTAATCAAAAATACGGGATCCATAAAAATATTTTGTAGATTTTTTTATTTAATCTTTTTAAAGCAGTTGCTTATTTCAACTATGATTTCATAATATTGCTCATAATAAATAATTTCCCCAGTTGCTTATAATTTCTCTATGTTGTCCTGATCAATTATTTTACGTTAAATAAATACTGAAATTAATATAAAATAAATTTCTCTTTAAACTAGACTAATAAAATTAAATAACTATTTTAAAAAAAATTAAAATCATATTTGTGTCAAAAAGAAAGTACTACGAATGTACATGTAAAAATTTGAAATCACTTAATCATTAAAATCAAAATAATCAATATTAATAATATTTATTGTACATTAATTTTACACTTGGCTATTTGACACGTGTAGCTACATAATGGGTTTTTGCTCAAAAGCAACTTCCTTCATAATATTTTCTCTGACTGCATTGAGGTGTGTCTCCCTTTCTGGTAAATTTCTACGCCTACTCATTTGTTTAACATGTGTATTTGAATCTTCCTTTTTGTCTCTCCAGCTCTCTCCTTTTTTCCGCTCTTTCACTTTGCTTTTTTTCCCCCTCATTTTCCCACTCCTTCTCATCATCTGATTCAAGAAGTGGTGAAATCTACTTGATGTTGTAAGTTTTTTTTGGGTCCTATTTGACTGATTTTATATTCGATTGTTTTGATATTGCTTTCAATTCTGCTACTTTGTAGATATGTGGTTGTAGGTATATTGCATGGACATAATTTCTATATGGATCATCTTCGTCTTCATATTCTACAAACACATCTCAATTTTACAGTGATGAATTTGATTATAAGAAGGTACAATCTTTGAACAGCTCTCCAGCTTTTATTTTTGTGCTAGTTAGATTATTTATTTTCTCATCAATTTATTTTCAAACTTTTTATGGGTCCTCTGTATTAAGAAATTTGGAACAAATAATGATACAGAGAATCTCATGTCTTTTCGCCTCTTAATATTTTACTCCCCCATTTTATTGGATAATTGTGGTATCCTGGTCAACTTGTGTGAACCTTTACTAATTAAACGGATATATGCTACCTTCAACAGCACATAGATAGATGGGAAGAAATCATCTATTGTAGTTTTTCCGCTAATATTTGAACCTAAGAAATGAGAACTCTCAACCCACTTCATTGATTATGAGGTCACACCCACTCTCAACCCAGTTTTATGACCTACCTGTTTACTTAGGGATTGAAGTGCAGTGGTAGTTATCATTGCTGGTTTTTATTTTATCTTGAAAAATTTGTTTAGTTAGTTTATGTGTGATGCTCTTTTAGTTTATCTGATGTATAAAATGTAAAAGTTGTAGATATCAAAGCTTTGCCAAAGTAGATCATAGTGTTAGCAAGTCTACCTGTTGTACGAGAAGACTAAATTAAATCTTATGTTCAGCACTTTTGTCTTAATCATAGAACATGAGCATTTGTCCATATTGATCATAAACAGATGTAAGTTAAAGTAGCAAGAAAACTATATGTTGTATACCAGATTCCTGAGAAAATTAGCAGCTTATTTATTAATGACTAGCATTTGTTCCTGTTTTCAACTTTTTGGCTAGAAGAGTAAAACATATGGAATTTCCATATTTACATCGCATATATGCTATTCTTGGATTCTCATATTGATTCAATTAGAGTAACATATGCCAATTAATGTTTCCTTGTAAATGTAGTTTAGTATCTATATTTGCAATTTTTTTATGGGTAAAGTGTAATTTCTATTTGTAGAACCAACATAAATGTTAGTGATACATCTGTGCTTTTTTTATGAGTCAAGTGTAGCTTTTATTTATACAACCAGCATAAATTTCATACATTTGTAGATTCCATTTAGTGCTAGCATTTTTTTTTAAAAAGTGTTTATACTTAGCAATAGATTAAAATTTATTAGAGAGCCATTGAATTTGCTGATCTCGATAACTTGGTCTCTAGCTGAAAGTTGAAAAACGTAGTTTATCAAGGGTATAAGTTTTGAAGGAGGTAGGCAGTGCTTCCAATTATGGTTTGTGATATTTTACTTTTAGTGACTTTCCGTGTACTTTTAACCATAGTAGAATTTATCATTCTTCGTTACATATTATAGTAGAATTTATCACTGTATGAGCTTATTATTGTGTCACCCAATCTACTTGAGATGTTTTTTTTTTTTGGTTATTAATTAGGTAATTATTTTGTGTTTATGTTCTGAATGATTTGGTAATTCATGGTTTCAGCTGATAAGAGGCAATGAGTTTTTTAACATTTCTTTCTTAGTAATGTAATTGAATTTAGTAAAAGTTGATTTTTGATTTGGCAGATATGACCAGGAGTGAGGACTCCATTGCAACATTATATTAGGCATATATGTCATATCTTTTAGAAAGTGAACAGGACAAGAAATGTTATGAGTGAGATAAAGATCAGTTACTTTGTTATATATCTTTTTCTGTTTGGCACCAACTCCTGCGTGTTAATCATGCCCAACAGATATTGGCAAATAGACTATTTTGCGTTCAACTGAGGAAGTTATCCGTGACAAGCTCTTATGTTACTCACACAAATCTAACAATTTTTCCCACATAGAAAAGAAACAGATCTCCACGTCAAACATTAGCGAAAGGAACATTAAAGGCCAAGTCGCTTGACATAGATGAGGCGGAGATGAAAGCAACAATTGTTCAATCAGAATCTTCAAGCATTGGGCTATTAGTTGAACTACCTACACCAATAAAAAAAACTTGTGAAGGTTTAGTAGACGAGTGATCCTTTAATTTGTTCCAGCATAATAATGCTCAACTGTAGAATTGGAAGCATAAATATCAAATGACTATGAATTATTATTATTGTTCATGTGATGAAGTAGGCTTGAGTTTTTCCACAACCACGACGCAATAGTTCAATGCCTTCCCTAAAACTTCTATTTGGTATTGAGAATCAAGATACATCATTACTTTATCTTTTCTCGTATCCCACTTTCAACTTTAATTTAAAATATTATTGGCAGTAGATGTAGCTTGGACTAAATGGAGGTTTGCCTCTGGATTATTGTGTGACAAGAAGATACCACCTAAACTTAAAGGTAAGTATTACAGAATGGTAGTTAGACCATCTCTATTGTATGGGGTGGAGTTTGGCCAATAAACAATGCACATATTCATATTCAAAAGATGCATGTCGCAGAGATGAGGATGTTAAGAGGGATGTGTGATCACACCAGGAGTGATAAGATTAGGAATGAGATCATTCAGGAGAAGCTAGAGGTGACCCTTGTGGCTGATAAGATGAGGGAAGTGAGACTGCGATGGTTTAAACATGTGCAGAGAAGGAGTACCGATGCACCTATTAGGAGGTACGAGAGATTGGTCTTGGGAGTTACTCGAACGGGTAGAGGTAGCCCAAAAAAGCATTGGAGGGAGGTGATCAGATGAGATATGGTGAAACTTGATCTCACCGAGGACATGACTTTAGATAGAAAGGAGTAGAGGTCGCGAATTAGAGTAGCAGACTAATTGGATGGTAGGGTTAGGGGGATGTTTGGCCTTAGAATATAATAGGGTAGCGAGAGTAGTCGTGTTTTGTATCATGTGTAGTCATTATCTGTCATATATGTTAATTTTATCATATTTACTTTCTGTCATGTGCTTTTCGCTATTAGTTGCTATTTTTGCCCCCTTTTCATTTAGTCATATCTATTTTATTTTGCTTATGGGTTTTTGAGACAAGGATTCTCAAGAAACAGCCTTTACTTCTATGAGATAGTGATAAGATCTGCATATATTCTACCCTTTCCAAACTCTACTTGTAGGATTCCACTAGGTATGTTATTGTTATTGGCAGTAGATGTAGACATTAGCAATCCTTGATATTGTCATAATCACGTGTCTTCACCAAATTTTACAGTATCATGTCTGTTTTAATTTGTTATATATTTGAAAATTAAGAAAATCCCTGCAAATGGCATGTATTCCAAAGCACTTAAAAGTTCTTTTTCCCCCTACAATCTCTCTCATTCCCGATGAGCTTCCTCTTTTCTCTTCTCTAGCTTTCTATCCTTTTTTTTCTTTCACTTTGCTTTTTCGTTCTCTTATTTTCTTTTCTTTGCTTTCTCATTATTATTTTTTTAGAAAATTTGGTTAAACTTTATTGCACTGAGACGTAATAATTACTATAAGTTTTTTATTTTTGGTGTTGGGTTTTATTTTGTTGATTTTATGTTCGAATTTTCCCCTTCTGTTGCTTAAGTTCTTTTCCTCCAACTCAGGAACAACATCATGTTCCCTACCAGGTCCACTCAACTTGAGTTTGTAACTGTCATCTCAGGGTCCTCGATGTAAGGAAATATGAGTGTATTATCTCTTAATTTTTCCCTTTTCTCATACATCCTCCATAGAAAATCTTCAATTATGTCACCGACTAACTAATTTAGAAGGTACCAAATTGGTGATGTTTATGCTTTTATTTTTTTTGACTATTTGGTAACAATTTTATCAAATTTTGTAACTAGTGATGTTTATGCTTTTTTTTTTTTTACTATTTGGTTACAATTGTATCAAATTTTGTAACTAGTGATGTTTATGCTTTTTTTTTTTTTACTATTTGGTTACAATTGTATCAAATTTTGTAACTCTGTATGTGATCCTATTAATGTTTTGATTAATTTAATTTCAATTGATACTTAGTGGCTGTTAATGATATGCATATAATGAGATAAAAAATGACGTGTTTCGCAATTAAACAATGAAATATAATAACTTGAAAATATTTGAAACTACAATGCTGTGAAATGGTGATTTTAGTTATTAATGGTAAAAAAAATTAAAGGACATAATGTGTCCACATTAGAAAAAAGCAAGTTACCAAGATGCAATAGAATCCCCTGTTAAATTAATAAGAGGTGTAGAGAGTGACAAAGAAAAATAATCTTTGTATGATATAAGGTTGTATATAGAGAATTCAAGTGAAATAATTGAAAATATAGAAGCAATATAAAATTAATTTGTATTACCAGGTGTATGTAGATTTTGTTATTTGAACAAATCATTATGGATGTGTGTAATTTATTATTGGTATAACCGGATATTTGAGGTTCTTAGATGTATACATAATTTTTTGGTATTTGTATATAAATTGTTCTTCATTTTTTTATTGTAATTCATAATATTTGTATTTTCACTTCTTTCAAATCCAAGCTTCTTAGTTGATTTGAATAGACCTGTTTTTCAGTGTACCTCAAAATCTCCTATGTTGTGATTTTTGGGATGCAGAATATTGACTTACTAAGCTCAGGGCTTTAGCTCTAGCTCTTTGTAAATGTTAAATTAGAATATGTTTGTCTTGTATTTGAAGATACAAACAATTTTTTTTTATATAGTTTTGGGTATTATGTTTATAAGAATACTTGAAAATGTTTCAACTAGATAATGTTTTATGTCCTTTACATATTTTGTAAAGTACGTATTGTAGCTATATTGTGCCAGTTTATGTTAGATACTTGATTTTTAATAGTTAGGTAGCTTTGTAGAGTATCGATAGTAAGAATATGCCAGTATAGAGGACTCAACTACTTCAAAGAAAAGCCTATAAGACACATATAGTTTACTTATTAGGTGTTGATGCTTTTCAATTAGCATACTTTCACTAATGCTAATTAACTTTTTTTAATAAGGAACATTAATAGGGCATACGTTTAAGTGGCAGTCTTAACTAGAATACATGTAAGAAATAAATAATGAGGAATTGAAGTACAATTGCTTAGTCTAAGGACAATTTAATTTTGTTAGTATTAGGCCCGTGCTCAGCACGGGCGTATTAAATGATTGTACACAATTCTATTTCAAAGCATACTTTGTCATGAAAAATTTAGTTGTTTGTACATAAAGCATTCGATGGTTGTACTGAAGAAAATATAAAATTTAGTTTAGACCAAAAAAATTAGTACGTTGTCTCTGTAATTTGTTGGTTGGCTCAGACAAAGATGGAACGCCTGGCATTCTCCGGTTGGCCACCATTGCCTTTGCGTACACTCAAAGTGGAATGAGCAACTTTTTTATCACCTCTTTAGATTGGCAAAATATACAGATTCATTTCTTCAATGTTGATGTCTGAACTTTGTTTGTTCTTTCACTATGGTTTAGTGTTTCTTCTTATTCATCTTTGTTTTTTACGGGATTAATTTTGGGCGGTCTGTGGTTACATTTGTTTGAACAATTTATACGCCTGAAATAGATGCAAACATATGGTCACTATTGTTTGTTGGCTTTTTGGGTTTGCCATTTCTAATTCCTTAGTTTCTATCGCCAGACTATTAATGCAGTGGCTCTACTGACTATTTTCGGCTCTTTTCCTTGGTTTGGTTCAATCATTTATATGGCTAAAATATGTCTGACTATATGTTCAATATGGTTCATTTGGGAATTTTGGGCTGTCACTTTTGATTTGTTAGTGTCTGTTGCATCTAAATACTATTGTTATTGCATCACCATTGTATACAAGGTGTTTGACTTTATGTCGTAGCCACTTCTACCAATGCCTTTAACTCTGCATTCAACTTTGGAGTACCTAAATCTAACAATCTAGAGTATTTAACTTTGGACGTCTTTTACTATCTCTTTAGATTGGCCAAATTAATAGCTCCAACTCCTGAAGCCTAAAGTAGGAAATTGTTCTGTCGTTTCACTAGACAAGCATCTAGATGAAAATTCTCAGGTCCTAGCCCTGGAGATAACACTTTTAGGTAACCTTTTATCTTTTCCCCATTCGAAGTTTCCCTACATAGCTATATTGTAAAACTTAGCTCCTAAGCAAATACTATCAAATAGCTAATATCTAATAATTTTATCTTCATAATTTGGATCTAGGTTTATTTATGTTTTCTAACTTATGATTTTGATTAGTCTGAAGCTAACTTACTGTACATGCTTAAAACATCCTCCCCGTACGAGTCATGCTGCCATAGACCCACACTACACCTTATGTGTTTGAGTTTACATTATAAATTTCTATTGGGAGTTTCCACACTAGTAACAGCTTCTCCCCCTATCGTTGTTCTATTCTATTTGCCTTAAGTCAAGAACGATCCCTTTATGTTCTCCATAGAACCCAAAAATGTCAAAGAAACTCTCAAGGATACAGATTGGGTAAATTCTATGCAGGAAGAATTACTCTAGTTTGAAAGAAGTAATTAAAGTATGACATCTGGCTCCTAGGCCTTCTGATAGAACTGTGATAGTGTCACGTCCCGGGAGGGTATCCTTGGCGTGGCCGGCACTCGGAGACCATTGCTAGCCCCCGAGAGAACCACTTGGCCTCATTGTCATATCAAACTCAACAGCAAAAAAATAACTCAATAAATAAGCATCAAAGATGAGCATATATATACATACACGTATAGAAATAACTCTACTGTATCATAGTATTAATGGAAATATTTTAGACACAAAGACTTATCCAAAATCTCCACTCAAATGTCTACGAAGCCTCTACTTATCAGTTTAGAAATGTGTCATGACAGGCCATGGACACCTTAATAAAAGAAAGCAAAGTACTCAAAATAATGGAAGATAAAAGGGCTCCTCCGGGATACTAGTAGGGCTCACCAAACTCGAGGAATGTACTAATCCAGACCTCAACGATGTACGTGCTAAAACCCTCTATCTGTTGTATCTACATCATAAAAGGATGAAGGCTCAAAATGTACGTTAGTACGGGGAATATACTGGTATGTAAAATGGCTCAAGAAAATAAGGCTCAACTTATTCATCTCAACTCAACAACTCATGATCAACTCAATGTATGCACATTTGAAGTAAATCATGCTTTAAAAATATGTATATGGTAAATAGACTCATTTTGAAATATCATTCTCAATCAAGGTTGCTTGGGAGTTTCTCTTAATCGACATACCTTATACCACCTATAATTAGATGATAGACAATAAATATGGCATCGTTGCCTCGCCTATCCTTAATGTGCCACGAAAAAGGACACATCAACTCTCCCTCATGGATTCGTAAGGGGTGTCCACTTACGGGACAAGAGTCGCCAATATTATGCTGAAATGGCTGTCCTACGCTGGCAATGTAGTTCTGGGGTGCTCCTCAATCACCCAACTAGGTCATTTAGACTCACTTAAATTGACTCATCATGTAATGCAAGCAAGATGTTCGTTTGTGGTAGCATATATGACTCAATATGGAACATGCTCTTCATACTCAATTTGCTCAACTCAAATTCTCTATTCAAATCTTCAAACTCAACCTCAACCCAACATATGCATAGATTTCTCATCAATCATAACAATTTAAAATTAATGCTATCAAGTATAACAGTACAACTCAATACCATAGTGAGAGTATATAATGCAATAAGACTTCATAAAATATCAAAAGAATTCATAATGTGTACATAATCTCAATATTTAGATAATAAATTCCTCAAATCTCAACTCTTTTACCAAATCTTAACTCAATGAATAGAAGGGGCGTGTTAAGAACAAGTTATCATACTTTGATAAGCCTTATATATCTGTGAGTGTAGAATCTTAAAGTATCTTGGAAGAAATTGGAAGATCTCGCAAGTTCTCCTTTAACCCTAGTCCCTCTTCCTCTCTTGAATTTCTCTTCAATGACTTAGAGAGAATATTTCAACACTAAAGAGGTCATCTGATATGTTTTGGGCTTGATTTAGGTATAAAAAGGTCAACCCTAGGCTTAGGAATGGCAGGAAAGAACCAAAATAACCTTCCTTAAAAAGCTATCGAAAGTGGCTTATAGGCCACCTTACAACTCGTAGTGGGTCCTATGACTCGTAGGAACCCTCTCGTAAACTTCTGGCCTAATTTTTGGAGTCTCTAAAACTTGCTACGAGCCCACAGTACGACTCGTAGCCCATGCTATGACTCGTAAAAGGTGGTCGTAAAGACTGGGGCTGAAATTTATAGTTTTCTGACGTTTTCTACAAGTTGCACATATGGGTCATAGTCCAAATTACGACTCATAACTGGGTCCCATAGTTGCAACTCTGCACTGACAATCTTCAATAAAATGATCATAACCTTTGACTCTGAACTTAAAACAAGGTGAAACTAGTTGCGTTGGAAAGCTAACTCAAAGGGATTTCTTTTGGTATGTCGTGGGTCATCCAGTTCTTTGTATGCTAAAAGTTATGATCTTTTAAAGTCAACTCTAGTACAATCCAACACTCAAAACTCAATTTACAGAAACGTTTTGAACTCATCTAAGTACTAGAGGTCTCTTATGACTCTAATATACTTCCTACATATAGAAATAAGGGCTGAAATATAGGTACATATGAGGGTAGAGTTATGAGGTGTCACAATATCTTTCTCTTGGGATCATTCGTCCTCGAATGAAGGGTAACTAGAGATTTTAGGTAAGGCACGAATTTACCTATAGACTCTAACATTCAATCAGCTCTCATCTCACTCAGCAATCAATAAAGCAAGAACTTTAGCAAGTAAACAATTAAACAATTAGTGCATCACATCAATCCTCGCTCGGACTTTAGAACCCTATCATAAAGAGAACAAAAGAAGACTCAAGGAATAAGGAAGTTCAAGAATTTAGAGGAAGAATACTTACCATCAACTCTCTCATCACCGGTAGGATGGAATAAGTGAGGATATTTGGCCTTCATATCCTCCTCCGCTTCCCAAGTAGCTTATTCTACAAATTGGTTCCTCCAAAATACTTTGAAGGATACAATCTCTTTGTTTCTCAATTTTTGAACTTGACGATCAAGAATTTGGACAAGGATCTCCTCATAGCTTAGACTGGCTCTTACTCTAATACTCTTGACAGGCACTACCAATTGTGGATCTCCCAAACATATCTTAAGCATAGAAATATGGAAGACCGGGTGGATAGCCTCTAATTTTGGGGGAAATTCTAACTCATAAGCCACATTGCCCACTCTTTATGATCTGATAAGGACCAATGTACCTCGGACTCAATTTCCCTTTGTTTTCAAACCTCATCACATCCTTCATGGGCGACACTTTCAAATACACCCAATCATTGACCTTAAACTATAAGTCTCTTCTTCTGACGTCTGTCTAGGATTTTTGTCTACTCTGTGCAGTCCTAAACCTCTCTCGAATGATTTTCACCTTTTCCATAGCTTGGTAAACCAAGTCCTATCCAATTAACTCTGCTTCACCTACTTCAAACCATCCAATCGGTGACCTACACCTCCAATAAAGTGCCTCATATGGGGCCATCTGAATGCTCGAGTAGAAGCTATCATTGTAGGCAAACTTTATCAAAGGCAAGTGGTCATCTCAATTACCCTTAAAATCAATGAAGTAAGCTTTCAACATATCTTCTAATATCTGAATAGTACGTTCTACCTGGCCATCCGTCTGAGGGTGGAAAGTTGTACTAAGGAGCACCTTCGTACCCAAACCTTTCTAAAATGACTTCCAAAAGTGGGAGGTGAATTGAGATCCTCTATCTGAGATGATTCCATGCAACCTAACAATCTCCTTTATATATAACCAGGAGTCTTCTGCAGTGTCGGTCGTCTTGACCGCTTAACTTAGTCAGCCGATCAACTATCACCCATATAGAGTCATGCTGTCTATGAGACCTCGATAAGCTGGTAACAAAGTCCATATTGATCATCTCCCATTTCCATTTTGGAATCTCAATGTTTTGAGCTACATCACATGGTCTTTGGTGTTCGATTTTAACTTGTTAGCAGTTTGGACACTTAGAAACAAACTTTGCAATGTCTCTCTTCATTCCGCTCCACCAGTAGATTTCCCTCAAGTTATGGTACATCTTATTAGACCCTTGGTGGATGGAATATCTTGAATTGTATGCCTCTGCCATTATCCTCTCTCGAATCCCATCAGCATTTGGAATTCACAATCTGCCTTGTTACCTCAACACCCCATCTCCCCCTTTGGCAAAAGCCAACACCTTCTGCTTATGCACATCGTCCTTTAATTGTAATAGGACTGGATCTCGATCTTGTTTCTCTTTCACCTCTACTACTAGGGATGATGTAGACCCATAGTGCACATGAACTCCTCCTTTGCCTGACACATCTAGTTGGACTCCCACTCGTGCTACTCTATGAACCTCCTTGGCTAATTCTCTCTTCTCCTCCTCTACATGGGTAGTACTTCCCATGGATAATATACTAAGAGCATCAGCAACTACGTTAGCTTTACCTGGATGGTAGAGGATGCTCATGCATAGTCCTTAAGCAACTCAAGTCATCTTTTCTACCTCAAATTAAGCTCTTTCTGAGTGAAGACATATTGTAAGCTCTTGTGGTCTGTGAACACATCCACATGTACCCTATATAAATAGTGACACCATAATTTGAGAGCAAACACTATCGCTACCAACTCCAAATCGTGAGTGGGGTAATTCTTCTCATGTACAACAACTTTCCCCTTCTGCATCAACACACAACCCAATCCTACCCTTAAAGCATCATAATAGATCACAAATCCATCCATCCCATCAGGCTAGGTCAACACAAGTGCAGTGGTTAACCTCGTCTTTAGTTATTGATAACTCATCTCACACTCATCAGACCATTAAAGTTGACCTTATTCTGAGTCAATTTGGTCAACGGTGTGAATGTGGAAGAAAATCCCTCAACAAATCTTTAATAGTAGCCAACTAAGCCCAAGAAACTTCTTATCTCAGTTTGTGAGGTTGGCCTTGGCCAATTCTTGACTGCCTCGATTTTTTGAGTATCCACTTGAATTCCATCTCCAGAAATCACATGGCCTAAGAAGGCCATACATTTGAGCCAAAATTCACACTTAGAATACTTCGCATATAACTAATTATCTCGGAGTACCTGCAAAGTGATCCTAAGGTGATTGGCATGCTCCTCCTCGTCTTTGGAGTACACCAAAATGTCATCAATAAACACAATCACGAACATGTTGAGATACGTCACTTTATTTAATTGCCAATAATCAATGCACATCCTCAATGAACCATCCTTTTTTCGCACGAATAGGACCGGAGCACCCCATGGAGAGGCACTCAGTCTTATGAATCCTTTCTATAACAAGTCCCTCAGCTGCTCTTATAACTCTTTCAACTCTACAGGAGCCATTCTATATAGTGCGATAGAGATAGGCTGGGTGCCAAGAAGAACATCAATCCCAAAGTCAATTTCCCTATCGAGAGGGGCTCCCGGCAGATCCTCAGGGAACATATCAGGAAACTCATTCACAATCAGAATAGACTCAAGAGAAGGGGGCTCAACATCATCGGACTTGACTCGCATGAGGTTATAGATACATCCTTTAGAGATCAATTTTTAGGCCTTTAGGTAAGAAATACACTTACCCTTTTGGCGCAGCAGAATCTCTCTCCACTCGATAATAGGCTCATTCAAAAACTGGAATTTGATAGTTTGAGTCCGGCAATCAACAGAGGCATAGCAGGCATGAAGCCAATCTATACCAAGAATCACATCAAAATCAACTATACCAACTTAAGCAAATCAATGAGAGTATCCCTATGATAGATAGACACCACGCAATCTCTATTGATCTCCTCAGCTCAAATGAACTCATAAACAGGAGTAGAAATAGAAAATGGCTTAAGCAAACACTCAGTAAGAATCTCAAATCTACTCGCCACAATGGCATCACAAAAAAGCAAGTTGTACCCGGATCAAGTAAAGCATCACATGGAAAGGTAAAGACTCGAAGCATACCCATCACAATATCTGGTGCAACCTCCTGATCTTATCGGTTCCCTATATCATACAATCGGTTTGTTACTCCGCCTGCTCCAGGTGTAGCATCTCTCTGGTTACCCCTCGCTAGTGGTGCTGTGGTAGAAGTCTGGGCCTTATTACCCTATATCAGACACTCCCTCTGGAAGTGACCCAGTTGACCACACTTATAACAAGCATTCCCTCTACCCTTACACTCTCCCAGATGCATCCTGCCACATTTCCCATAAGGCGGCTTCCCTTTATATCCAAAGGTCGCACTTGCTTGAGACTATGCACCCAGTGCCCTAAAGCTTAGCTGACCTTAGGGCCTCTGATGGCTAGGAGTTGGTGCACTAGCTGAAGATGGTGCATAGGTAGAAGACCTCTTTTGGAAGTAGGACTTATCTCCCTTATTCTACTTTCTCTGACTGAACTCAGGCCCTACTAATTTGGCCTTCTTACTCAGATGCTCCTCTTTGTCTTTCTTCTTATCCTCGTTAGTCTATTGGGCATATACCATCATCCTAGAAATGTCCATATTTGAGATCAACAGTGCCGCCTTACACTCTCTCTTCACGTGTCTTCCCAAAAATAGATACAAATTTAGAACCACCTCTGGTGCATACCTTGACAGCTGGATGAATTTTAGGCTATACTCTTTGACCATCATTGCTTCTTATTTCAGATTCACAAACTCCTCGACCTTCACCTCCCTTAACTCTTGAGGAAAGAAGTGATTAAGAAAGGCACTTTCGAACTCATCCCTAGTAAGATCAGCATCCTCACCTCAACTTTCCTCCCACTGGTTGTATCAAACATTGGCCACGTCTTTGAGTTGGTAGGCAGCAAGCTCAACTCTTTTAGTCTTAGTGGCATGCATAGTTTTTAGCACCTTCCACATCTCATCAATGAAATTCTACGGATCCTCTTCAACCTTAGATCCAGTATAGACTGGTGGGTTCATCCTCAAGAAGTCTCTCAATCTAGAAGCAGTTGTGGGCTCCAGAGAACTAGAGCTGGGGGCTGGTGAACCCTAATTTCCACTCTAAGTAACTACTAACTGGGTAAGCATAGATGTGGCTCCTCGAAATTTGGCCTCTAAGGTAGGAGCAGGCAGAGCAGGGTTCTCAACAGTGCTAGCTGAGGCATTCCTCAGGGCTACTATGTATCTTGGAGGCATGATCTACAATCGTGTAGTACACGAGTCAGAAAAGAGTTTTTAGAGTGTTCAACTCTATCGCATGAATTTAGATAACAAGGAAGGGTAACAGTTCCTAATGTCCTATAGCTTTCTGTTTATGAAGTGTGGTGCACAACACACACATAAACAAGGCTCTACTAGACACGGCTCCATAGACTCCCTAGGACTCTTGAACTATGTGCTCTGATACCAAGTTTGTCACGTTCCAGGAGGGTACCCTTGGCGTGGCCGACACTCGGAGACCATCCCTAGCCCCCAAGAGAACCACTTGGCCTCATCATCATATCAAACTCAATAGCACAAAAATAACTTAATAAATAAGCATCAAAGATGAGCATATATATATATGTATATATATATATATATATATATATATATATATAGAAATAACTCTACTGTATCAATGGAAATAGTTTAGATACAAAACTTATCTAAAACCTCCACTCAAATGTCTATGAAGCCTCTATTTATCTGTCTAGAAATGTGTCATGACAGGCCATGGGCACTTTAATTAAAGAAAGAAAAGTACTCAAGACAATGAAAGATAAAAGGGGTCCTCCGGGATACTAGGAGGGCTCACCAAACTCAAGAGATGTACTGATCCGGACCTTAAAGATGCGTGTACTAAAACCCTCTATTTGTAGTAAATCATGCTTTAAAAATATGTATATGATAAATAGACTCATTTTGAAATGTCATACTCAATCAAGGTTTCTTGGGAGTCTCTCTTAACTGGCATACCTTCCACCACCTATAATTAGATAATGGACGATGAATATTACATAGTTGCCTCGCCTGTCCATAACGTGCCACTGAAAAGGATGCGTCTACTCTCCCTCATGGATCCTCAAGGGGATGTCCTGTAACACCCCCCACACACACTATAAGTATTTGTACTATACATATGAAACATGATATGGACTTTCAAATTAGTGCCAATTTTAAAAGTGTTTGCATCTTGCGTTAAAAGGCGTCATGTGTATCTAAAGTTTAAGAAAGTTGCATGTATACGTGTTTTGTGTCGTTTAAGGGGACTAAGACCCTAAATAAAGGATAACAATTGAGGTGCGTGTAGGACTTAGGAAGCTAGCAGGTGAGTCAGCTACTTGCTTAGCTTGAACTTGCGAGTTAAATGGAAACGAGACCGATGACGAAATTATCCAATTCCAATTATGAATAAAGTCTGAGTTAAGGAGGTATGTTTGGCCCATGTTTTAGTACTATAAGTAGGATGAATGTACAACCCAACATGATGGAAGAAAAAGGCCCAACTACATTCTACAATTCTTAACCGATTGGGCCAAAACAAAAGAAGAAAACTCTGCACATAGGCAGGCCAAGATCCATTTGTTTGGAGCACAATAAGGCCCAAGTGAAATGAGTTAAATAGCTGCATCACCAGATTATTATGTGAGACTAAGAGAGCCTTAGTAAGTCGGCCAAAAATCTCTTCAAAAGGGGACCAAAGCAGCTCCCACAAGTCATTTTACTTAGAACACAAGAAAAAAATAAATTGCTCTCTATTTTTGCTCTCAACGTTTAGTTGGTTTTCCAAGTAGCTTCAAGAGACCTTAAGGCTTCTTTGACAAGTCCTACACATGAGGGTAAAGGTAAGTAGGTGTACTTATGTGTTTGGTATGGTTTCCTTATGAAAAACAAGAGAGTATGTTGGTTATGTTGAAGCTGAAATTTCTGGACAGCATGTGTTATGGATGTTGCTGTGTGCTTTTCTTGTTAAATTAAGAGTTGTTTCTCTTCTTTATTTGCTATATTATGAAGTATTACTTGTGTAGTTAACAAATTTTAGGTTGGTAGTGGTATAAGTAGGTTGTTTTACTGCTTTTACAGTCCGCAACAGTAAGGTCTTATGTGTTATCGCAATTGTGTTCTTGATTGGAATTTGTGGGCTGATGTATACATAGCTATTGCTCCACATTTTCATTGTTGATCTGGTACTTTGCTGAGACTATTTGAAGGCTAATATTATGTGTAAATGTGTGAAGAATAGTTTTA
>DF362575.1:13318-23488 GCA_000787875.1 Solanum virginianum | reverse complement strand
AGCAAAAGGTGGAATTCCTTATAATGCATATAGAAAGCGCTAAGATATAGGTTGGTTCTCCCGGGCCTTATCGGCTTTGGGTGCCAGTCCGCCTTAATGGGATTGGGGCATGACATGTCCATTTTCGGGACAAAAGTCGCCAGTATTATGCTGAACGACTATCCTACGCTGGCAACCTAGTTCTGGGGTGCGCCTCAATCACCCAACTCGGTGCTCAATACTCCTCCTAAGACTAATATATGCTCAACATCATTAGTCAACTCAATCCTCAATGCTCAATCAATCAACTTAAATCTTAACCTCATTTGGGTTATCTCATCTCACCAATGTAAACAGTCAACTCAACTCAAACTCAACATTTCATGCAATGTAATACATCAAACTCGACTCAACTCAAATAACAATCATTTAGACTTACTTAAATTGACTCATCGTGTAATACAAGCAAGATGTTTGTGTGTGGTAGCATGTATGACTCAATATAATGTCCTCTTCATACTCAATTTGTTCAACTCATGATACTCAACTCCAGTGCTCTACTCAAATCTTCAAACTCAACTTCAACCCAACATATGATAGATTTCTCATAAATCATAAAAATTTAAAATTAATGTTATCAAGTATAAAACTATAGCTCAATACCATATTGAGAGTATATGATGCAATAAGACTTCATAAAATATCAAAAGAATTCATAACGTAGAATCTTGAAGTATCTTGGAAGAAATTGAAAGATTTCTCAAGTTCTCCTTCAACCCTAGCCCCTCTTCCTCTCTTGAATTTCTCTTCAATGACTTAGAGAGAATATTTCAACACCAAAGAGGCCATCTGATATGTTTTGGGGCTGATTTAGGTTTAAAAACATCGACGCTGGGCTTAGGAATGGTGGAAAAGGCCCAAAATAACCTTTTCTATCAAAAGTGGCCTACTGGCCACCTTACGACTCGTAGTGTGTCGTATGACTTTTATGAACCCTCTTGTACACTTTTGTCCCAATTTTTGGCGTCTTTGGAACTTTCTATGAGCCCACACTACGTCTCGTAGCTCATGCTATGACTCGTAGAAGGTGGTCGTAAAGTCTGGGGCTAAAGTCTGTAGTTTTTTGATGTTTTCTATGAGTTGCACATATGTGTTGTAGTCCGAATTATGACTCGTAACTGGGTCTCATAGGTGCAACTTTGCACTGATAGTTTTCAGTAAAATGGTTATAACTTTTGACTCCGAACTCGGAATAAGGTGAAACTAGTTGCATTGGAAAGTTAACTTCAAAGGTTTTTTTTTGGTATGTTGTGGGTCATCTAGTTCTTTGTGTGCTAAAAGTTATGATCTTTTAAAGTTGACCCTAGCATAATCCAACATGCAAAACTCAATTTACAGAAAGGTCTTGAACTCGTCTAAGTACCAGAGGTCTCTTATGACTCTAATACACTTCCCACATATAGAAATAAGGCTTGAAACATAGGTACATATAAGGATAGAGTTATGAGGTATCACAGATAGGGACCAGATGGGTATTTAGAACTAAGATAGATGAAAATGGCATCATCACTTAGAATAAACCCAGACTAGTAGTTCAGGGATCCAATCAAGAAGAAGAGATGAATTATGATGAGACATTTGCTTCGGTCGCCAGGATGGAAGCAATCAGGATCCTAATTGCTTTTCCACTTACATGGAGTTCAAGTTATTCCAGATAGATGTCAAGAGTGCCTTTCTTAATGGGTACCTCAAGAAGGAAGTTTATGTGAAGCAGCCACCAGGTTTTGAAAGTGTTGAATATTCAGATTATGTCATGTAACTGGATAAATCTTTGTTTGGTCTAAAACTGGCTTAGGGGGCCTGGTATGAGAGACTGTCTGGATTTCTGCTAATTCATGGATACAAGAGAGGAAATATTGACAACACTTTATTTCTGAAGACAAGGGGAAAGAACTTGCTGATTGTATAGGTGTATGTAGATGACATTATTTTTTGGGCAACTGCAAACTCTCTCTGTAAAGAGTTTAGGGACCTAATGAGAAGTGAATTTGAGATAAATATGATGGGTAAGCTTAGTTTCTTCCTGGGATTACAAATCAGACAAACTCCTGGTGGTACTTTTATCAGTCAAGAGAAGTACATTAGGGACCTTCTTAAGAAGTATCAGCTTATGGATGCTAAGCCTATTGGCACTCCTATGGGAACAATTATCAAACTGGATGTTGATAAAGGTAGGTGGTAACTTGGTAAATGGAACTATGTTCAGAGGAATCATTGGATCACTGTTATACTTGACTGCAAGCAAACCAGACATAGTCTTCAGTATGGGTATATGTGCAAGATTTCAATCATGTCCAAAGGAATCACACTTGAAGGCAGCTAAGTGGATTCTTAGATATCTCAAAGGATTTGAGTGCTTGGCTCTGTACTATCCTGCTGGTGACAATTTGAGTGCTTGGCTCTGTACTATCCTGCTGGTGACAATTTCGACTTGGTGGGATATACTAATGCTGACTTTGTAGGGTACTTGGTTGATAAAAAAACACGTCTGGCTTGGCACACTTCCTTTGTTCTTCACTGATCTCATGGAGAACCAAGAAGCAAAATTCAATGGCACTATCTACTGCAGAGGCTGAATATGTAGTTGTTGCTGCTTGTTGTTCACAATTACTGTGGATCAAGCAGCACCTAGAAGATTTTCGGGTGTTAACAGATACTATTCCCCTCTTATATGATAACACAAGCGCTTTGAACATGACCAAAAATCTACTTCATCACAAAAGGACAAAGCACATTGATGTTAGACATCACTTTCTCAGGGACCAGGTGGAGAAAGTAAACATTTGCATGAAGTTTTGCAATACAGAGGATCAGATTGCTGGAATCTTCACTAAGCCACTATCCAATGACCAGTTTGAAAGAAATAAGCTAAAGTTGAGGTTGATCAAGCAAAAGGATGAAGGGTCAAAGTGATTGCAAACTTCTCCTGCATGTATGGCTAAAATAGTCTAAACAGGTATCTGAGAAATTATTCACTATCAGTTAAATGCCATGTTGTACTTTGTAGATTAGTAGAAATTGACAATTTCAGAGAACTTGAAGATTGATGTGATGGTCATGCTCCAATAAAAAAGCGATCGCTATCAGTAATTAACCTAATTGAGGTTAAGATCGAATCTACAGGGAATACAGGGCTTGACTACAAGATTTCACTACTAATCATTTCTAGTATCTATGACTACAATCTCTAGTTGGGAGGGGGAGTTTATGATTCAAAAATAACATAAAATAAACACTAATTAAAATTTAGGAAAACACTCAATTTTTGGGATAACTTGGGAACTGTGTTCCGTAGTTGGCTTGAGTTTGACTGATTTATCTTTGATCCTATTATTTTGAGCTATCTTGGTGATTCGTGTCACGACCCAATCCCGTGGGCCGTGACTTGTGCCCGAATTAGGCACTCAGACGTAAATATAAAGCAAGACAACAAATACATATCTTATTTTACAGAAATTTTGGTAGATTTTTCTTTGTTTTATTGGCTACCCCAAACCCTGCATTCAGAAGAATTCCAGCATACAATCAACATATATATATATATATACATGTGCGGGCCGACAAGGTCACTGTTGCGGTTAAGTTGCCCAACATACATATCATACGTACATAGTCATGCACATAACCATAATCCTCACTTACAGGCATCGACAGACCTCTGTACTGACGAATAGAATTAGAAGACGGGACAAGGGTCCCGCTGTACCCTCAGTGTACATGGGTACACAATAGAGAACTAAGTGCATATATACCAAGTGTTTGCTCCGAAGCAAAAGGAGCACTTTAAGCTGGAGTCAGGGATCCTAAGCTGGAGGGTCATTAGCCTGTACGTTTGTACCTGCGGGCATGAAATGCAGCCCCTGAATAGAGGGGGGTCAGTACGAAATATGTACCGAATATGTAAAGTAGAAAGTACAGGGTTTATATATATATCAGGACAACCATTAACTCAAAAGTTCAATGGTTAAATGCATACTCGTAATATTAAATACTCACTTACCCGAATATAAAATGTGTAGCAAACAAGGCCAAAGTGTAATGGTGAATGTATATTCAAATTATTACATGCTTACTTCCCAATCAATGAAACTGAGGGATAACTGAAACAAAATCATAGTAGACCGAAACATAACCGAAACTTCAAATTGCTTACTTTCCAAAATATGAACCAATACCAACATAGGATGAGTGAGCCAAGGAAGACCGCTGCACTCACGGGTCATAATACAGAAATGGCATAATGCTAATAAGTAAGCCAGGGAAGACCACTGGAGTCACGTGATCCAGGGAAGATCGCTGCACTCACAAGTCATCATATGCACGATAACAACCGGCCCGAGAACCGGTGCATGATATCATAATAGGCACGAATAGAGTTGTGAGATTCATATGCAATAAAAACCGTTACCATAAATTCCAAAAATAAGCCAAATATTCATATGCAAGGATAAAGTCATATCTGAGATTGAAACAACAATTATTATACCCAGTCTAAATCATACACACTTCTACAGAACATTTCAAAACTGATTCCAAAGCAATTCAGGTTTACTATCGAAGGCTACGGGGTATTTATACTTTTAAAACTATTTGAGAAGAAATTCTTTTAAAACTTAGCAAGTTATACCTATTTTTACATTTTACTAACTTTGAAGACATATCACATGGACATAATCATTATCGCAAATCTCAAACATAAGTAACATAATATTTACTCTGAATTCTATCAAAAGTTATACGCGTTTATATTTTTCGGACAATTAGAACCTATAGTTTTCCAAACTAATTATCTTCTTTATTTTCATAACCTCCATGCCGAGTCCAACTAAGACACAAATAAACGGAGGAGATATTTTATATGCAAGGTAAGCTGTAGCTATTTTCTCCTGAAGACATTACTATTATACTAAAACCTTAAAGCACATGCACAAACTCTGAGGCTAAAGGCTAAAGAATAGGCAATATTTAATCACCACACAGAGAAAATTCATAGTCACAACTGATCCATAATAACATATCATACATGTATGCCTAACTACACATCCAAGGGTACAACTTCTATTATATATGATTATTCAAGTATATAATTTTTAAAGAAACCCAAGCTTCCATTTAATTTGTCTTTCAGACATTGAAAGAAAGAGACAACTATGACTTTATCAAACCAGATAACTAATAGTACACAGAGAGCAGGAAAATACTCAAGTTCTAACACCAAATAACCTCCATATCATGCAAATAGATTATCCTCTCAAGTTTGATTAGAGATATATCTTAATTATGAGCAAGACTGTAAACGATGACAGATCTCCACACACAACACAGGCTCCAAGTCAAACAATAGCTAATACTTGGATTTGAACTTTCCTGGACTTGTAAAAAGCATCACTTCATGTATTTGTACAAGTTATGGTTGGGAAGCAAAGATGTAAATAGACAGTTTACAACCTTTAAGAACATAAAAGTCAATCTTATGACGAGGTTGAGATAAGAATGCGAAGAAATAAATACGGACTGTACGTAAGCTCGGATTACAGGAAGAGGGATCTTTCAAAACTTATAACATTAGCTATTTTTAACTATGTCATGCCACAGAACAAAAATGTTTTACATACCTCAAACGCCCTCCAATACAACCCAACGAAGCCAAATCCAATTTATGCTTCGAATTGTCCAAAATCTACAAACAATCCGTAAAATGCCAAACATTAGCTAAAGACCCTTCTTGGCATTAAATTTCAACTTTGCCCTTAATTTTACAAAAATTTGGGCAGTATCTCCCCTTAAAATAAGCCACCCCGAGAATCCATCTCGGCTCCAATTAATAAACACAACAACAACAACATCAACAACAACTTCGATAAGTGCTTCCAACACCAATATTACAACAAATTCACTAAAGAACCTCATTTCGTTACAACTACAAAAACAGGGCAGCATACTTATATATACATGATGATGATGATGTTCAAGCATTCCCTTACCTTCCAAGAATCATACTACACCAACTTATCATCAAATGCATACTTCCAACAATGCTATTCTCATTTTTATTCAAATTTCATTAATTATGCAATAATCTCCAAATTAATTCATAACAATTACAACAACACTCCAATATACCAAAATCTATTCAATTATAGCATCACCATTAAATAGCAAATCCAACAACATTAGAATCACTTAATTTGGGCGAAAGGGAAAAATCATCCAAAAATTTTGTCATCGGAAAATATCGTCTAATTTTGAAAATTTTTATATGAAAATATTCTCCAAGTAGCAAGGAATCAAGTAGAATAAACTGTTCCGAAAACATAGCTCATATGAGGAAGAAATCACAAGTTAAATTTTCAGAACAAAATAAAACCTCAACTGAAATCAGCAATTTTTATCTCAAACGATGCACCAAAATCAATTTTTGAAGCACCCACGTTGTTCTCCTCGAAAAATTAGGCAACTCAGCCTTTTGAATCACCCAAATCGGATTAACATTGAGAGAGATATTGAAATTGGAAATTTAAGGAAAATGTTGAACGTTTACTGCATTTATGCAGATTTTTTTTCAACCTGATGAACAGTATCTACCACGTGGCAGAAACTTACAGGGCCATGTGGCACCACCTCTTCACTATTCCCACTGTTCAAACTTAATTTTGACATTTCGATCTTATCCAAATTTGAAATAATACGATCCATATATAGAATCATATCGAAATAGTATTCTGAACTCAATGGTGCAGTCAAAATTTCCAACGGAGATCGTTTTATGCCAATACGGGTCCCACTTAAATCTCGAACGCTACTAGTAGGTCAAATTATTCAAAAGCCTCGAAACTGAACAAAAGGTCCTCCTAGCCCAAAATCAACGTTTCGGATCCAATGGCAATATCAAAATTTGCAATTGAGGCCTCCTTGACCCCAAAACTTGAGAAAACTCACTTAAACTAGTTTCGAATTCTAAAAACTCAAAATATTTCCAAAAGCTCCAAAAATTACAACGAAACCATTTCTAGTGTTAATTTGCCCATACAAAACTGCTAAAATTTTCAAAATTCCAAATCAAGCTTTTGAACCTCAAATGTTGACCAAAGTCAAATTTTGGCTCCGGTACAATTAAAAATACAACTTATGACCCAGAATCTTTACTTTAACTCCAATTTAAATTCTGTAAGCTTTCATAGACTAGATTCAACATTCCAGAGTTGAGGAAATTGACAAAATCATGATCCAAAAATTGAAACTAAATACGGCCAGAATACTCAAATTTTCCAACTTCCAATTAATTTCACCTTTTGTCCCAAATTTTCGTAATGGTTCCAATGCACAAAAATACGGGTTCTAAAAATAAACTTTGTTTAAGAGGGCCTATCTACTGATCTAAGTTAGTGTACATTGGGGACAAGTGTTTCTATGTGGTGGTCTTACTGCAGTGAGGAATTGACTCTATCTCAGGCTATTACATGAAGCTGAAATATTTTTGGATGAATTTGAATCTGTAGTACTCTTCCCTAGGTGTAGCTCTTAGTTCTTTATGAGTCTGAGCGAATTTTATCTTAATATCCCACATGTAAATCAAGCTTACTCTATGGTGGTTAGTGCTGAATGTCATTACAACTAGCAGTTCAAGTATGGGAATGAATTCTGTGGTTATGATTGGTGTGGATCCATAGATAATGTGTTCGAGAAGTTGTAATACTAGATAGTTTAATAGTAAGTTCGAGAGGTATTTTGAGAATTGTATGTGAATTATGTAAGTGAAAGGTTCATCTTAAAGGTAAGTATTATAAGCAGATAGGATATCGGAATGACTTTAAGTCAAAGAAGAAAGTCTAAAATGGTGGCAGATGTACTCAAAAGGGGTTAGGTACAGTACGACACTAACTTCTCCTACACAAACCAAGAGTACTAAATGGGTATAGAGGCTCCAGCTTAAAGGGGAGTATTAAATCATTGCATACTTTGGGACCAATATTGTCATTTTTGGATAATTCGACACTTAAGTGTATTTTCGAAGAATTTGAGAATTTAAGTTGGAAATTTTTATATAAGTGGGTGTGCATAACTTATGGATATCTATATGTACCTATGTACCCATATATGACAATGTATTATAAGCTTTTCTTATTAAAGATATTTATATTGGTAAATACAAGAATTCTAGAATCTAAATGGTGTGAAAAAAAAAGAAAAGATTTGATTGATCCAAGTTGCTTGTGGGACCAAGAAGTTTCTTCATTCTTCTCTTTAGTTTTATATATACATACACACATGTACAAGAGGCTTCAAGAACATTCTTCTCCTTCAACACTTAGAAAAAAAAGGGTCTACGCTTGAAGAAGAAGGAAGTAAGTTCAACCAAAATTGTTCTCCATTCTTCTCCTTGTCTTTATATACATACATGTAAGATATGTTACAAGGACCACTTCTCTTCCCAAGCACTAGGAAAAAAATCAGAATTTGGAGAAAATTTGGGGACTGTTCAGGTGAACAGTAACTCCCCCAAAAATTCATTTTTTTTCGATTTTTCAACTAATTGACGCTTCAAGATTAGTATGATCGTAGAAGCATTGGTTTGCCAAGGAAATGCTTCAAAATTTGAATTTGAAGATTTAAAGTTGTTGAAGGGTTGTGAAGGTAAGTGAATTTTTCTGTTCTTTTGAGTTAAATTCAAGCTTGTATATGGTTTGGAGGGTGTTATAATGAAAGAATAACCAAGAAAGTTGGCTTGTTTAATTGAATTCTAAGCTTGTAAGTTGTTGGGTTCGAAATGGGATATATGAATGTAAATGAGATTTTGTTGTCTTAATATCATGTGTGTGGATCTAATTAACTTGGAAATGGTTCTTGTAGTGTGGAGAGAGTATGAGAACTTATGTATAAACATTCTTGGAATGTTGGTCGAAATTGGGTTCATTATAGTATTGAAATGTCTCGTTTTGACGTTGGAAGTTTGTGTTGGGTGTTTGAATGATGTAATATGATCGTTGGAACATATAGAAGTGTTTGAATATGGTATATAGGTACAAAAATAACTGCTGTTGAGATTTTCCAGTTTTGAATAAAAAATAAGAAACGTTGCGCTTTGGCATTTTAAGGTTCCGTTTGGCGCTTTAATAATATAATTAGACTCTTGGAGCTTGTAGAGGTATTTGAATGTGTGAAGTATGTATAAAATGGTATACTGCCCTGCTTTCAATTATTTGCATGTATACATGAAGGTGGTTTGAATTAGAATCTATATAAGTATTCAAATGTTGCGTTGTTGCGTTGTAAATATATGTTTGGCGTTTGGATGGAAAAATGGGATACTGGGAAGGTTAGTGAAGACTTAAACAATGTGTATTTGTTATAAATAGCTGTTATCCAGTTTTGGCTTTGTACTTTTGAAGAATTATGACCCATACTTTGCCCATCGTCCCTTGTACTCACATGTTTTTGCAATTTCACACTTTTTACCAAATTTCAAGTTTCTAAAAGTATTGGATTTGGAGCACCAGATTGTTATTGATTTCATTCCAACTGAGCTTTATTACTTGAAGTATTTATCTACACACATTGAACAATATTTAATTCCTTCAAGCATATCCAATCTTTGGAACCTTGAAACTCTTACATTAAAACATAGACCAGCTGTGAGACGTAACATGCTATTACTACTGTCACGACCCAACCTATAGGCCGTGACTGGTACCTGATGGGGGCACCTAGACAACATGATCAAATCAAAGTCTAACATGAGTTACTATTCATTTTACAGAAATTTGGACAGAGTTTCCTCTGTATTATGGACTAGCCACCTGAAACAAAAGGGTGTAGCGAACCAACAAACAGAGTATAAACATGATTGCATGAATATGCGGGCCGATAAGGTCACCGCTGCGGGCAGCGAACCAACAAACAGAGCATAAGCATGAATACATAAATATGCGGGCCGACAAGGTCACTGCTGCGGTCCTGCCGCCTAATAACATACCAGAGGATCAGGGTGCTCAAACAAGTGGCTAGTATCACATGTTAAACATACATATATACAAGATGCTGGAAAACCATCATACATGACCCACTCTCACCATGTATCCACACACCTCTAATACGAATACATGAAATCAAGCGACGGGACAGGGCACCCGT
>DF362576.1:37431-50791 GCA_000787875.1 Solanum virginianum | reverse complement strand
GGATGAACATAATCCTTTGAAATTGGAAAGATAGTCTTGCCCGTAGAGTTTAAGTGACAAGAATCCTGGATGAATTGATTGTCTTATGAGCATGTCGAGTCCTGGAAGGAGTATTGAGCACCGAAAATGAGTAAAAGTGAGTCCCACTCACACTCATTACATATGTGGCGAACGTACCAAAGGATTGGACAGTGAGAATGGATGTTTCCTTAGTCCCAAAAGAGGACTTACTACTATTATAAACCCCTAATGCATGCCCTTTTACCCCGACAAGGTACTGGGCGGATGCCGCAATGACATCGCTTCGTTGTACCATCACCAACTTATAGGTGATGGGTGTAGGTCCAAGAAACTCCCAGATAGGTTTCATGGTGATAGAACTCCGATGTGATGTGATAATTTGATATTTGATTGATGGTAAGGTGATAGAGTCTTGTTTCTTACTTTGAGATGAGTCTGAGTGATTAATGAGAGAATGTTATACTATTTTCCCTTTCCTTAGCCCGTTTTACATACAGTATATTCCAAGTACTAACGCTCTTCTGGCGTTGCATCATTTTATGATACAGATACGGTAGGATTGTGGTACCCATGGCCTGTCATGGTGCCTTCTTAGATATTAGTTATAGACGCTTCGTAGACATAGACGGTTCATGGATAGTGCTAGGATGGTTTAATTCTTGTTTCCATTCTTTGAGATATTTATTCATATTATCTTTTGTTAGTTGACTACTATATTGAATCTTCTGATGATGAGTTGATTAAACGATTGTAAAGAGGCTGAGTGGTCCGCTTGGGGGCTATCAATAGTCTCTGAGTGCCAGCCACGCCTAGGATACCCTTTGGGGTGTGATAAACTTGGTATCAGAGCACAGAGTTCGAGTGTCCTAGGGAATCTATGAAGTCGTGTCTAGTAGAGTCTTGTTTATAGGTGTGTTGTGCACCACACCTCATAAGTAGGGGGCTGTAGGATATTAGGAAGTGTTACCCTTCTTCTATGATCTGAGTTCATGCTATAGAGTTGTGAAATTTAGCTTTTAATTTGTGCGCTTTACGCTTACAGAAAATGCCGCCAAAGAGAACAACTGCTCAGAGAGATACCACTGCTCCCGTCGCTGAGAACACCCAACTGGAGGTTCTAATTCAGACTGAGACTAGGAGACATGGACACCCCGCTAGGACTGCTGAGGTCCATCAGGCACCCCCTGCTCAGCCTCAGCCAGCTCCCACTACTGAGGCAGAGTTCAGAGGACCATTACCATGTTGACTCAGTTGGTGGTCTCCAAAGGAAATAACAATGGTTCTCAGGCTCCTAATTCTAGTTCGCAGGAGCCTTCAGCTGTAACTCGGCTCAGGGACTTCTTGAGGATGAATTCACCAGTGTATACGGGGTCAAAGGTGGAGGAGGACCCATGAAATTTTATTGATTAGATGTACAAAGTTCTGAGGGCTATGCATGTGAATGAGCTTGACTGAGTAGAGTTTATGTCCTACCAGCTGAAGGACGTGGCAAATGTGTGGTACACCCAGTTGGAGGGGAGTAGAAGTGAGGATGTGGAGCCTGCCTCATGGGATGAGTTTGAGGTCGTCTTCCTTGATCATTTCTTCTCTCAAGAGTTGAAGGAGACGAAGACAGAGGAGTTCGTGAATCTGAAGCAGGAAGGAATGACTATGAATGATTATAACCTTAAGTTTATCAAACTGTAAAAGTATGCTCTAGAGATGGTGAAGGATATGAGGTAGAGGATGTGAGATTTGTGCCTGGCCTGGCTAGACGTATGCAGAAAGAGTGCAAGGCTACTTTGCTGATCCCTGGTATGGATATCTCCAGACTTATGGTGTATGCCCAGCAGAAAGAGGAGGATAAGAGAAGAGATAGGGAAGAACATTTGAGTAGAAAGGCGAAGTCAGCGGACATGAGCCTAGCCTGCAGAGGCAGAATAGGGGTGACAAATCCTATTTGCAGAAGAGATCATCACATCCGCACTTTCGGTAATAAGTTCACCCGTACAGCCAAACAAATATGACTAGAAATCTTAGAGTTACCAGGATCCTAGGACCTCGGGCGCTCAATCTCAGGCCAGTGTAACATTGGGCCCGAGGGGAAAGCCACCTTGTAGCATTTGTGGGAAACTCCATCTGGGTAGGTGCCATCTAGGCATGAATGTTTGTTTCCTATATGGACAGGCGGGTCACTTCCAGTAGGAGTGCCCCAAGAGGAGGCGAGGTGAAGAGAACAACAGAACTCAGTCTTCGACAGCACCCCCGGTGGGTAACCAGCAGAGGGCTGCTACTACGGGTACAGGTGGAAGGACTAATTACCTTTATGCTATGGGTAGTTGACAAGATCAGGAGGCTGCACTAAATGTTGTCATGGGTATGCTTCGAGTCTTTTCCCTTGATTGTTATGCATTGATTGATCCGGGTGCCATTTTATCTTTTGTAACTTCTTATGTGGCTTGTAAGTTTGGAGTTCTCCCAGAGTGTCTGCATGAACCTTTTGCTGTTTCTATTCCTACTAGGAGTCTATCCTAGCTGAGAGGGTTTACAGGGATTATGTGGTATTTATTTATCATAGGGACACTTTAGCTGATTTGATAGAGTCGGAGATGGTTGATTTTGATATAATCATGGGCATGGATTAGTTTCATACATGTTATGCTTCTATTGACTGTAGAACTCGGGTGGTTAAATTTCAATTCCCTAATGAGCCTGTCTTAGAGTGGAAAGGGAGTTATGTTGCCCTTAAGGGTAAATTCATATCCTATCTTAGAGCTCAAAAGTTGATTTCCAAGGGTTGTATATACCACCTCGTGCGAGTAAAGTCTGATGATGTTGAGTCTCCTACTCTTGAGTCAGTCCGTGATTGTGAATGTATTTCCTGAGGTACTTCCTGATGATCTTCCCGGAGTCCCTCCCGATAATGTATTTACCACCTCATGCGCGTGAAGTCTGATGATGTTGAGTCTCCTAATCTTGAGTCAGTCCCGATAGTGAATGAGTTTCCTGAGGTCTTTCCTGATGATCTTTCCAGAGTTTCTCCTAATAGGAAGATTGACTTTGGGATTGATGTTCTACCCGAGACTAAACCTATCTCAATTCTACCCTATAAAATGGGCCCTACAGAGTTGAAAGAATAAAAAGAGCAACTGAAAGACTTATTAGAGAAAGGTTTCATAAGGCCTAGTGTCTCACCTTAGGGTGTTTCTGTCCTATTCGTGGGTAAGAAAGAGAGGTCATTGAGGATGTGTATAGACAACTGACAGTTGAACAAGGTTACCATAAAGAATAAGTATCCTCTTCCCAGAATAGATGATCTCTTTGACCAGCTTCAGGGTGCTACTTATTTCTCCAAGATAGATCTCAGATCGGGTTACCATCAGTTGAAGGTGAGGGAAAATGACATCCCTAAGACAACCTTTAGGACATGGTATGGCCATTATGAGTTCTTGGTTATGTCCTTCGGGTTGACAAATACACCTACAACTTTCATGGACTTGATGAACAGGGTATTCAGACCATATCTTGACATATTTGTGTAAAAATTTGACTTCATATTGAACAGGGTGTTCAGGTCCTATCTTGATATATTCATGATTCTATTTATTGATGACATTCTGGTATATCCAAGAAATGAAGAGGAGCATGCAAATCACCTTAGAGTGGTTTTGCAAACACTCAAAGATCATTAGTTGTATGGGAAATTCTCCAAGTGTGAGTTTTGGCTCAAGTCATTGGCCTTCTTGGGCTATGTTATTTCGGGAGATGGTATTCGGGTGGATACTCAGAAGATTGAGGGAGTTAAGAACTGGACAAGACCCACTTCTCCCACTGAAATAAGAAGTTTCTTCAGTCTGGACGGATACTACCACAGATCCATTGAAGGCTTCATTTCTTTGTCAGCCCTGTTGACAAGACTGACTCAGAAGAAGGCCAAGTTTTAGTGGTCTGATGCATGTGAAAAGAGTTTTCAGGAGTTGAAGATAAGATTGACTATAGCACCTGTGTTGACCTTGCTAGATGGGATAGGTGACTTTGTGATATATTGTGATGCATCCAGAGTAGGATTGGGCTGTGTACTTATGCAGAGAGGGAAGGTGATAGCTTATGCTTCCAGACAGCTTAATATTCATGAGCAAAATTATCCAACTCACGATCTTGAGTTGACCATAGTAGTGTTCGCACTTAAAATCTGGCGTCACTATCTGTATGGAGTGCATGTGGACGAGTTCACTGACCACAAGAGTTGGCAGTACGTGTTCAGTCAGATAGAGCTCAACCTGCGGCAGAAGAGGTGGCTGGAGTTGCTCAAGGATTATGACATAAGCATCCTCTACCACCCAGGTATGGGTAACATTGTTGTTGATGCTTTAGTAGGATGTCTATGGGTAACACTGCCCATGTTGAATAGGGGAAGAGAGAATTAGCCAAGGAAGTGCATAGATTACCTCGATTGGGAGTGCAGCTTGAGGAGAACAACGAAGATGGGGTCAGTGTTCAGAATAGTTTTGCTTCGTCCTTAGTGTCTGAGGTGAAGGAGAAGTAAGACCAAGACCCTGTCTTATTCCAATTGAAAGAAACGGTTCATAAGCAGAAGGTGATGGTTTTCTCCAAAGGGGGAGATAGGGTGTTGAGGTATCAAGGGAGATTTTGTGTGCCTAATGTTGTGGTGTTCAAGACAGAATCATGGCCGAAGCTCAAAGCACGAGGTATTCCATTCATCCGGGCTCCACCAAGATGTACCATGACTTGAGGGAAGTCTATTGGTTGAATGGGATGAAGAAAGACATTGCTGAATTTGTTTCCAAGTGTCCAAATTACCCGCAGGTTAAGGTTGAACATCAGAATCCTTTTGGGTTAGCCAGAACTTTGAGATTCCGAGTGGAATGGGAGATGATCAATATGGATTTCATTACCGGCTTACCAAGTGTCACGACCCAACCCTGTGGGCCGTGGCTAGGGCCCTAGTGGGCCCCCTAAACGCGATCATAAGACAAAATTACTAATAGATAATTTATATTTATGAAAATTTTGGCAGAGTTTCCTTTGTTTTATTGACTATCCCAAAATGACCTGCATATAAGAAGATACCTACAGAGACCAAACAGAGCCAACAGAATATCATATAGGCATATACGGGCCGACAAGGCCGCCATGGTGGGTAAAACCGCCCATCAAACACATCATACAGGTCTTAATCAAACAAACTGGGCACAATCCACACGCATATGTATCCACAAACCTCTAAACAAACTGACAAAATCATAGGATGGGATAGGGCCCCGCTGTACCCTCGAATAATCGTATATACAAAATAACGAACAAGTGTATATACCAAAAGTAGGCTCCGGAGTAGGGGAGCACTTCAAGCAGCAGAAGGAGGTCCTAAGCTGATGGATCACCAAACTGTGTATCGGTACCTGCGGGCATATTGAACGTAGCCCCCGAAGAAAGGGGGGTCAATACGAAATACGTACCGAGTATGTAAAGCAGAATGTACAGAATATAAATCAAAGTGATAATCAAAACAGAAGTATGAAAATCAAATGCATATCCAAAATCATCAAAATACCAAATCATGCCTAACGCACAGGAACGATGGCGACCTCCAAAACTTGCGCCATACCACAGGATAACACCTGAAAGTTCAAATCTCTGAAATCTCCATCATATATCACAAAAAGGGCATAATGCCATACGTATCAGAAGCCCAGCACCTTATAACCCCAATCTAAGCGGAGCCCGACCGTTGGGCAAGCCGACCCGCCGAACACAGCATAACACCAGAACATATATATACATATCATAATGCGCACAACAACAACTAGCCCAGGAACTAACTTACAAATTTCAAGGACATAAGAGTCAAGATTATGACAAAATATCATAAGAATGTCAAGGAACAAATGTGGATTATACGTAAGCTCGGATTGTGGGAATAGAGTTCGTATCATAAGCTATTTTTAACTAAGTTATGCCAAAAAGGTAAGTTTACTTTACATACTTCAAACGCCCTCCAATTTAATTCAAATGCAAATCCAATCCAACTTATGCTTTGGATCGCCCAAATTCTACAGACAATTTATAACAACGTCAAACAATTAGCTAAAGACTTTTTTGGGCATTAAATTCCAACTTTGCCCTTAATTTTATAAAAATTTCGGCAGCATTTCCCCTTAAAATTAGGCTACCCCGAGAATTCAACTCGGCTTAATCAACAACAACAACAACAACAACCCAACAACCTCAATAATCAATTCAAATGATAATATAATAACAAAAGCTCAAATTACCATCACTTAATAATACTCCAACCATTCGGCCAACTTACTACATATACATATAGATGATTTCCAATACTTTCTTCACTTTATAATGATCATGTCATGCTAATTAGGCACCAATTCATAGTTTCAACACAATACAATACTACATAATCTATACATAGCTACACGACTTTAACAACCCTTAATACAACTCCCTTCCAACATTCAATATTTCATGATTTTCTTTCATTTTAGCATACTACAACATAGATACAACCTCAATAACACATAAAACAAGATTAAGTCTTACCTTTTTACTTCAACTCCACAAATGGGTTAGGGTTCCAAAGATGAGAAATTAGATGATTTCTTGCTTCAACAACACTTCCACACTACTTAGGGGACTCAATATAACAGATTAACACCAATAATTAATTTGTGGAATGAAAGAAAAGGAATATCAAAATTCCTATGGGTTGGCCAAGAGCTTCTCTCTCTAAGTTTTTCAACTTGTTTTTTTTTTTTTGTTTTCGGCTGTGTCTTAAATGAAAGAAGAAAGAAGATAAGGTAACTTTATCAAAATTATCTTCAAGAACCCAACTTTGAAAAATTCTACTTTCGGTCCCAAACTTTTCCTAATCGTTCTAATTAAGGACATACGTGTCCTAACATCCTCCCCCCTTAGAATATTTATCCTCGAATGTTAAACCGGCCTTACGAGTTACGTAAACAACTTAGGGGGAGTTTTCTTTTTCAATTATCACAACAACCTATTCAAAAACCAATAGTTCATCTAACACACAACATAGTCAAGCGGAGAATTGAATTACCTACAGGTACTAAAAACAAGTGAGGATACTTCTTTTCATCAGTTCTTCAGCTTCCCAGGTCATTTCCTCTCGGTTACTGTTTCGCCATAGCACTTTAATAAAAGCTACATCTTTATTTTGTAACTTTCTCACCTGTCCCTAGGTCATTTCTTCTCGGTTACTATTTTGCCGTAGCACTTTAACAGAAGCTACATCTTTATTTTGTAACTTTCTAACCTGTCGATCCAATATGGCTACGGGCTGCTCTTCATAAGATAGTTCTTCTATGACCTGGATATCATTCACAAGGAAGATTCTGGAAGGATCTCCAATACACTTAACAAGCATAGAAACATGAAACATTGGGTACACCACTTTCAAATCACTGGCAGATCCAATTCATAGGCAACCTTACCTAGTCTACGGACAATCTGATATGGGCCAATATATCTCGGACTAAGCTTCCCTTTCTTATCGAACCTTATAACAACTTTCATAAGTGATACTTTAAGGAAAGAATACCCAATCTCCAACTTGAAACTCTAAATGTCAACGACGATTATCTGCATATGATTTCTATCGACTTTGAGCCACTAACAACTGCTCCCGAATGAGTTTCACCTTATCTATTGCCTGCTGAATCACCTCTGGACCAATCAACTCAGTCTCTCCAACGTCAAACCAACCGATCGATGACCTACACTTCCTGCCATAAAAAAAAACATACGGTGCCATCTGAATACAGGAGTGGATGACCTACACTTCCTGCCATATAATGCCTCATACGGTGCCATCTGAATACTGGAGTGGTAGCTATTATTATAAGCAATCAATGGCAAGTGATCATCCCAACTACCTCAAAAATCAATAACACAGGCCCGCAACATATCCTCTAATGTCTGAATAGTGTGCTCGGCCTGCCCGTTAGACTGGGGGTGGAATGTTGTACTGAGACTCATCTGTGTCCCCAAGCCTGCCTGAAACGATCTCCAAAAATTTGCCATAAATTGGGCACCTCTATCGGAGATAATAGATATGGGAACACCATGAAGTTGTATAATCTCCCTAATATACAACCTAGCATAATCCTCAACTGAGTAGGTAGTCCAGACAGGAAGAAAATAGGCTGATTTCGTAAGCCGACCAACAATAACCCAAATGGAGTCATACCTTCGTGGAGTGTGCGGTAAACCTGTAATAAAATCCATATTAATGATCTCCCACTTCCACGTCAGTATTTCCATTTCCTACAATAACCCACCGGGCTTCTAGTGCTCAATCTTAACCTGATGGCAATTCGGGCACTAAGCGATGAATTCTGTTATGTCCCTTTTCATACTATCCCACCAATATAAGCATCTGAGATCATGGTACATCTTCGTCGACCCTAGGTGACTAGAATAACAGGCATAATGTGCCTCGCCCATAACTTGTCATCGCAAACTCGCAACATCTGGTACACACAACCTGCCTCTAAATAATAATACACCACCGGGGGAGAGTTCAAATGGGGTCTTTTCTTTTTCAAGGGCTGTGTCCCTGTATCGAGCAAAACTAGAATCCTAGTACTGATGCTGCTTAATCTCTTTTATAACAAAAGATTCAGCCATACATCGAACAGAAACCCCAACATCTCCAGAATCAGCCAAATAAACTCCAAGACTAGCCAGCTGATGAATATCATGAACCATCTCTCTCTTCTCTGAAGGCGTGTCGGCTAAACTACCCAGAGACTTGCGGCTAAGTGTATCTGCCACAACATTAGCTTTTCCAGGATGGTAGAGAATATCAACATCATAATCTTTCAGTAATTGAAGGCGTGTCGGCTAACCTACCCAGAGACTTGCGGCTAAGTGTATCTGCCACAACATTAGCTTTTCCAGGATGGTAGAGAATATCAACATCATAATCTTTCAGTAATTCTAACCACCTTCATTGTCGCAAGTTCAGCTCCTTCTGTTTAAATATGTATTGAAGGCTCTTAGGATCAGTGTAAATGTCAATGTGAACCCCATATAAATAATGTCTCTATATCTTCAAGGCATGAATCACTGCAGCTAACTCCAGATCATGGGTAGGATAATTCTTTTCATGTTTCTTGAGCTGCTGGGAAGCATAAGCTATCACCTTGTCATGCTGCATCAACACACACCCTAAACCAAAACTAGAGGCATCACAGTAGATCACGTACCTATGTGGACCTTCGGGAAGAGTCAAAACTGGAGCTGTAGTTAATTTCTCCTTCAGCAATTAAAAGCTACGCTCAAAAGTATCATAGAACTGGAATCTCACTCCCTTCTGAGTTAGCCTTGTCAAAGGCACTGCAATGGAAGCGAATTTCTCCATAAATCTTTGATAATAAACAGCTAATCCTAGGAAGCTCCATACCTCTGTCAGCGTCGTAGGTCTAGGCCAATTCTTTACGGACTCAATCTTCTGGGATTCCACCCGGATGCCATTCGCTCAGATAATATGCCCCAGAAATGCTACTGAAGACAACCAGAATTCACATTTGAAAAATTTTGCATATAATTTCTGGTACCGAAGTGTGGCAAGAACCGTCCTCAGATGATACGCGTGCTCTTCTTCTGATCGAGAATAAACCAAAATATTATTAATAAACACGATCATGAACATATCCAGGAATGGTCTGAATACCCAATTCATAAGATCCATAAATACGGTCGGAGTATTCGTCAGCCCAAAAGACATAATCCAGAATTCATAATGTCCATACCGGGTCCTGAACGCTGTCTTGGGAATATCCGCCTCCCATACTCGCACCTAGTGGTAACCCGACCGTAGATCTATCTTTGAGAAACACTTAGCTCCCTGCAACTTATCAAACAAATCATCAATCCTGGGGAGGGGGTATTTATTCTTTATGGTTACCTTATTTAGCTGTCGATAATCAATACACATCCGTAGCGACCCATCTTTCTTCCTTATAAATAATACTGGAGCTCCCCAGGATGACGTACTAGGCCATATAAAGCCCTTCTCCAACAGTTCTCTCAGCTGCTCTTTCAATTCCTTCAATTCTGCTGGTGCCATTCTGTACGAAGGAATAGAAATAGGCTGAGTGCCTGGCAGCAGATCTATAACAAACTCCACTTCTCGCTCGGGAGGAAGACCTGGAAGCTCGTCAGGAAATACATCTGGAAACTCATTAACAACTGGAATTAATTGAAGAGTCGGTGTCTCTACCTCCAAATCATGCACACGAACCAGATGATAAAGATAACCATTTCTGATCATTCTCCTCGCCTTAAGGTATGATATAAATTTACCCTTCGACGACGCAACATTGCCTGACCACTCAATGACTGGTTCTCCCAATAGCCTTGAGGTATGAAATAAACTTACCCTTTGGCAACGCGGTATTACCTGCCCACTCAATAACTGGTTCCCCAGGAAATTGGAAATGGACTATCTTCTTTTGACAATCAACCTTAGCATAACAAGAAGCTAGCCAATCCATAACCATAATCACATCGAAATCCATCATGTCTAACTCTACCAGGTCAGCCTTAGTGCAGTGGTCACAAATAAATACCGGACAGTCTCTATAGACGTGACTGGCAATAATAGAATCTCTTATTGGTGTAGCTACCTCAAATGACTCTATCAACTCATATTCTATCCCAACTTTATTCATAACCAAAGGAGAAATATACGATAATGTGGAGCCTAAATCAATCAAGGCATACATATCTCGGGAGCAAACTAATAATATACCTGCAATCACATTCGGCGATGCCTCCTAGTCTTGATGGCTGGCCAATGCATAGGTGCGATTCGAAGGAATACTAAAACCCGGGACTTCGCCACGACCCCTACCTTAACCTGCTGATGCTGACATACCTCGCCCTGCAGGGCGCATAGCTACCGAGGCGGAAGAGGAACCACTAGCTGACCCGGTAGACTGAGCTTACCAATCTGCACCACCTCTAGCTGGATAATCCCTCATCTGGTAGCCTTGTTGGCCACATACAAAAGAAATATCGGTGGCACAAAAACATTCCCCAGGGTGCCGTTTCCCATAATAAGAACATGGAGGTCTGGGTGGCCTCATCTGGCTACTAGGACTCGGGCCTGACCCTGAATGACTTGCACCCTCTGACCTCCTACTGGTGATCTGCGGGGGTGTTTCCCATACTGACCGGGGAGGATATCTACTCTGCTGCTGCTGGGGCTGTCTACCTTGATAATCCCTTGCATACCCGAATGACCTGGCCCTCTTGGGCTGACCTCTGTCCTCTACCCTATCAGTCTGACGCCCCCTACGATGATCCTCCATGCCATAGGCATAAGCCTAAATACAAGCAATGTCCATGCCGATCTGGGCCACCATTACTAAGCAACTGTCAATATAATACGGATTCAGTCCCACTATGTACCGGTGCATCCGGTCAGTCATATTGGCAACGTGAGTAGGTGCATACCTGGCCAGTGAGTCAAATTCCAAGCTGTATTCCCGAACTAACCTGCCCCGCTGTTTTAACAGTAGGAACCTGTCCTCTCTGGCTCGTCTCACCTCTAGGGGTAGAAAATGGGCCAGAAATTCCTTGGTAAACTCACCCCAAACAGTTGAAGGGGCACCCTCAACTCTAGACAATATCCATGACTTAAACCAGTTAGCTGTCATGTCATGCAGTTGGTAGGATGCCAACTCAACTAATTCTGTCTCCAATACACCAATCAGTAGTAGAGTCTGCTGCATCTGCCGGATAAACTCATGGGGGTCCTCGGCGGGTTTGGACCCGAAGAACTCTGGTGGCTCGCATGTCAAAAAATTATGAGCTCACGAACTGTCACGGCGGCCTGCCTGATCACCGCCTGCCCTCTATCTGTACGCCTGTCCAGCCACTAGCTGGGTCAATAACTGGACTGCCTCTCGCAACTCCCCGACTTCTGCACTATGCTGAGAGGCTGGAGGTTCTAGCACTCGAACCTCAGGAGCTGGCGGGGTAGCTAAACTGGTTGTCGGGGGTGCAATGTCTGGTGCACTCTGCGCATGAGCCCTAGTAGTCACCCGACCTTGGCTGGTCTCACCTTCCACTGCAGACTTGCCCTTTCGGGCAACTGGAGTCTTTCTCGGAGGCATCGCTGAAACCAAAATAGTCTGTCAGAAAAAGAGGTTATCTTAATAACACCGCTCTATCACACGATCTAAGATCAAAAAACAAAAATAATATCCTAAATATCCTGTAGCCTCCTATTTATAGATGTGGTGCACAATACACCGATAAACAAGACTCTACTAGACACGGGTTGTGGATATTCCAAGAACAAACTTGGCTCTGATACTACTTCTGTCATGACCCATCCCCGTGGGCCGTGGCTAGGGCCCGAGTGGGGCCCCCAAACGCGATCACAAGACGAAATTACTACTAGATAATTTATATTTATGAAAATTTTGGCAGAGTTTCCTTTGTTATACTGACTATCCCAAAATGACCTGCATATCAGAAGATACCAACAGAGATCAAACAGAGCCAACAGAATATCATATAGGCATATACAGGCCGACAAGGCCGCCATGGCGGGTAAAACCGCCCATCAAACACATCATGCAGGTCTTAATCAAATAAACTGGGTACAACCTACACGCATATGTATCCACAGACCTCTAAACAAACTGACAGAATCATAGGACGGGATAGGGCCCTGCCGTACCCTCGAATAATCGTATATATAAAATAACAAATAAGTATATATACCAAAAGTAGGCTCCGGAGTAGGGGAGAACTTCAAGCAGCAGAAGGAGGTCCTAAGCTGATGGATCACCAAACTGTACGTCGGTACCTACGGGCATGAAACATAGCACCCGAAGAAAGGGGGTCAATACGAAATACGTATCGAGTATGTAAAGCAGAATGTACAGAATATAAATTAAAGTGATAATCAAAACAGAAGTATGAAAATCAAATGCATATCCAAAATTATCAAAATCTTTATTTTCAAAATACCAAATCATGCCTAACATACAGAATGATGGCGACCTCCAAAACTTGCGCCATACCACAGCATAATACCAGAAAGTTTAAATCTCTGAAATCTCCATCACATATCAAAAAAAGGGCATAATGACATACATATCAGAAGCCCAGCACCTTATAACCCCAATCTAAGCGGAGCTCGGCCCTTGGGGAAGCCGACCCGCCGAACACAGCATAACATCGGAACATATATATACATATCATAATAAGCACGACAACAATCGATTCGGGAACCGGTGAACGATATCATAATAGGTAAGAGCAGAGTAGTGAGTAATCATGG
>DF362576.1:25328-37414 GCA_000787875.1 Solanum virginianum | reverse complement strand
AAAAACTGAGAAAATACATGCAAATCCAATCCAACTTATGCATTGGATCACCCAAATTCTACAAACAATTTATAACAACGTCAAACAATTAGCTAAAGACTTTTTTGGGCATTAAATTCCAACTTTGCCCTTAATTTTATAAAAATTTTGATAGCATTTCTCCTTAAAATTAGGCTACCCTGAGAATTCAACTTGGCTTAATCAACAACAACAACAATAGCCAAACAACCTCAATAATCAATTCAAATGACAATATAATAACAAAAACTCAAATTACCATCACTTAACAATACTCCAACCATTTGGCCAACTTACTACATATACATATAGATGATTTCCAATACTTTATTCACTCTACAATGATCATGTCATGCTACTTAGGCACCAATTCATAGTTTCAACACAATACAACACTACATAATCTATACATAGCTACACGACTTCAACAACCCTTAATACAACTCCCTTCCAACATTTAATATTTCATGATTTTCTTTCATTTTAGCATACTACAACATACATACAACCTCAATAACACATAAAACAAGATTAAATCTTACCTTTTTACTTCAACCCCACAAATGGGTTAAGGTTTCAAAGATGAGAAATTAGATAATTTCTTGCTCCAACAACACTTCTACACTATTTAGGGGCCTCAATATAGCAGATTAACACTAACAATTAATTTGTGGAATGAAAGGAAAGGAATTTCAAAATTCCTATGGGTTGGCTGAGAGCTTCTCTCTCTAAGTTCTTCAACTTATTTTTTTTTTGTTTTTGGGTAAGTCTTAAATGAAAGAAGAAAGAAGATAAGGTCACTTTATATATAAAAATCAAGTCTTGGTCAAGATAAATGGTCCACCCATACACTTGGACCAATTATAGTCCAACACCATTTTAAGTGGCATTACAAAATTGTCTTCAGAAACCCAACTTTGAAAAATTATACTTTTGGTCCCAAACTTTTCCTAATCGATCCAATTAAAGATATACGGGTCCTAACATCAAGATCTAGAAAGCAGCGTGATTCAATATGGGTGATTATAGACAAGATGACTAAATCAGCTCACTTTTTGGCAGTAAAGACAACCTATATGACTGAGGAGTATGCCTGACTTTACATTCGGGAGATTGTAAGGCTGTATGGTTTCCCTTGTCTATCATATCAGATAAAGAAGCCCAATTTACCTCTCAATTTTGGAGATCTTTCCAGAAGGGATTGGATACGAAGGTGAATTTGAGTACCGTTTTTCACCCTCAGACGGACGAGCAGACAGAGCGCACTATTCAGACCTTGGAGGATATGTTGAGTGCATGTGTTATTGACTTCAAAGGAAACTAGGATGACCCTTTACCATTGATTGCGTTCGTGTACAATAACAGCTATCATGCCAGTATCTAGATGGCCCCGTATGAGGCATTATATGAGAGGAGATGTAGATGACTGATCGGTTGGTTCGAGGTGGGCGAGGCTGAGTTGATTGGACCTGACCTCGTACACCATTCTACGAAAAAGGTGAAAGTGATTTGGGAAAGGTTGAAGACAGCGCAGAGTCGCCAGAAATCATATACAGATGTGAGAAGAAGAGACTTGAAGTTCGAGGTAGATGATTGGGTGTACTTGAAGGTGTTACCCATGAAGGGTGTCATGAGATTTGGTAAGAAAGGGAAGCTGAATCCCCATTACATCAGACCATACGAGATTATGAGAAGGATTGGGAAAGTTGCTTATGAGCTAGACTTGCCTTCCAAGCTAGGCGGAGTTCACCCAGTGTTTCATGTATCCATGCTGAAGAAGTGTCTGGGGGATCTAGCTTTAGCAGTTCCTGTGGAGAGTACGGGTGTGAAGGATAGCTTATCATACGAGGAAATCCTAGTCCATATCCTTGACCGATAGGTTCGTAAGCAAAGAAATAAAGAGATAGCCTCCGTTAAAGTCCTATGGAGGAATGAATTTGTTGAGGAGGCGATGAAACTCAAATACCCACATCTATTCATGCCAAGTAATGATAATGTTGAAAGTAAATATTCTTATTATTATCAATCCTGAGTATCCTTTTCCATTGAGTTGATGCCTTATTTTATTCCAATTCTGAGTCTAAGACAAAGATAGATAGATGATGGATAGTGAGAGTTCGAGTGTCCTCAAGTGAGGAATAAGATGAATATTGATTTTATTCGAGTTCCCCTTCGATCTTTACTCATCATTCGAGGATGAATGATTCCAAGGGGGAGATGATGTAATGCCATATAAAATTACTAAAATGCCCCTAAACTTTATCATATGCACAACGTATCTTTCCAAGCTCTCATATCTTGTATAAATACAAAGTTCACATACAAATACAAAGTTCTTATTGAGATCACCAGGTATCGTGGCACCCCCACCCATACACATAGAGACCGGATTTGCGATCAGTGTGAAAAACTGAGTTGGAAAATGGTCTCGACTCGGCCTTATCGCGCAAAAATGTAAATTATAATTTTTAAAGAGGACTTAAAATAGTGAGGTTTCCGTGCCCCTTTCGCGACGTGGAGTGGACACAAAATCACACTTGGTCTTTTTCCAAAAATTTTTGAAAAACTGAGAAAATACGAAAAAGTACAAATTTGCACTAGTGCGAGTCGCACACTAGTGTACTACATACTTATGTGATTGTGATTGAACTCGTATAAATTCTCTCCGTAAACACTTGAATAATAAACTTGGGGAGGGGGGTGTCTAGAGCTTTGATTGTCTGAATGTGATGTTTGATTGAGTCTGAGTCCTGAGGTGATGAATGTTGATGATTGTGTTAGCTAGAATTATACTGATAGAGTTGGATGGACATAATCCTTTGAAATTGGAAAGATAGTCTTGCCGTAGAATTTGAGTGATGGGAATCTTGGATGAATTGATAGTCTTATGAGCATGTCGAGTCCTGTGAGGAGTATTGAGCACCAAAAATGAGTAAGAGTGAGTCTCACTCGCACTCATTACCTATATGGCTAGCGTAGCAGAGGATTGGACTGTGAGAACGAATGTTTTCTTAGTCCCAAAAGAGGACTTACTGCAATTATAAACCCCCTGATGCACGCCTTTTACCCCGGTAAGGTACTGGGCAGATGCCGCAATAACATTGCTTTGGTGTACCATCACCAGCTCATAAGTGATGGGTGTAGGTCCAAGAAACTCCCAGATAGGATTCATGGTGATAGAACTCCGATGTGATATGATGATTTGATGTTTGATGGATGGTAAAGTGATAGAGTCTTGTTCCTTACTTTGAGATGAGTCTGAGTGATTGATGAGAGAATGTTATACTATTTTCCCTTTCCTTAACCCATTTTACATATAGTACATTCTATGTATTAACGCCCTTTTGGCACTGCATCGTTTTATGATACAGATACGGTAGGTCGAGGACTTCAGCAACCCAATCATTGAGGTTCAGAGCTTGATTTCAGATCGTGGTGAGTGCTCCCTAGCATCTGGAGGATGATTATTTATTTATTTTTATGTTAGTATTTCTTTGATTGTGGTACCCATGGCCTGTTATGGTGCCTTCTTAGTAATTAGTTATAGAGGCTTCGTAGATATAGACAGTTGATGGATAGTGTCGGGATGGTTTAATTTCTTTTTTCTTTCTTTGAGATATTTATTCATATTATCTTTTGTTAGTTGACTACTGTATTGAATCTTCCGCTGATGAGTTGATTGAACGATGGCAAAGAGGCTGAGTGGTTCGCTTAGGGACTAGCAATAGTCTCCGAGTGCTAGCCACGCCTAGGGTACCCTCCCGGGGCGTGACAAACTTGGTATCAAAGCATAGAGTTCGAGTGTACTAGGGAGTCTACGAAGTCGTGTCTAGTAGAGTCTTATTTATGGGTATGTTGTGCACTACACTTCATATGCAGGAGGCTGTAGGATATTAGGAAGTGTTACCCTTCTTCTATGATCTGAGTTCATGTTATAGAGTTAACTTGTGAAATTCTGCTTTTAACTGGTGCACTTTACACTTACAGAAACTACCGCCAAAGAGAATAATCGCTCAGAGAGATGCCACTACTTCTATCGCTGAGAACACCCAACCGGAGGTTCCAATTCACACTGAGACTAAGAGACGGGGACACCTCGCTAGGACTGCTGAGGTCCCTCAGGTACCCCCCGCTCAGCCCCAGCCAGTTCCCACTATTGAGGCAGAGTTCAGAGGACCATCACCATGCTGACTCAGTTGGTGGTCTCCTAGGGAAATAGTCACGATTCCTAGGCTCGTAAATTCTAGTTCTCAGGAGCCCTCCGCTGTAACTCGGCTCAGGAACTTCTTGAGGATGAACCCGCTAGTGTATACGGGGTCAAAGGTGGAGAAGGACCCACAGAATTTTATTGATGAGATGTACAAGGTTCTAAGGGCTATGCATGCGAATAAGCTTGAGGGAGTAGAGCTTGTGTCCTACCAGTTGAAGGACGTGGCCAACGTGTGGTACACCCAGTAGGAGGGCAGTAGAGGTGAGGATGTAGAGTCTGCCTCATGGGATGAGTTTGAAGCCGCCTTTCTTGATCACTTCTTTCCTCAAGAGTTGAGGGAGGCGAAGGCAGAGGAGTTCGTTAATCTAAAGCAGGGAGGAATGATTGTGAAAGAGTATAGCCTTAAGTTTATCAAACTGTAAAGGTATGCTCCAGAGATGGTGAAGGATATGAGGCAGAGGATGCGGAAATTTGTGTCTGGCCTGGCTAGACATGTGCAGAAAGAGTGCAAGGCTACTTTGCTGATCCCTGGTATGGACATCTCCAGACTTACGGTGTATGCCCAGCAGACAGAAGAGGATAAGATGAGGGATAGGGAAGAGCATTTAAGCAAAAATGGGAAGTTAGCGGGACATGATCCTAGCCCGCAGAGGTAGAATAGGGGTGACAAATCCTATTTTCAGAAGAGATCATTACATCCCGCACTTTTGGCAGTAAGTGCGCCCGTACAGCCAAGTAGGTGTGATCAGAAATCTCAGAGTTACCAGAATCCTAGGACGCCGGGCGCCCAATCTCAGGCTAGTGTGACATAGGGCCCGAGGGGAAAGTCACCTTGTAGCACTTGTGGGAAACTTCATCTGGGTAGGTGCCGTCTGGGCACGAATGTTTGTTTCTTATGTGGACAGGCAGATCACTTCCGGCAAGAGTGCTCGAAGAGGAGGCAAGGTGAAGAGAACAACAGAGCTCAGTCTTCGACAGCACCCCCGATGGGTAACCATCAGAGGGCTGCTACTACGGGTACAGGCGACGGGACTAACCACCTTCATGTTATGGGTAGTTGACAGGATTAGGAGGCTACACCAGATGTTGTCATGGGTATGCTTCAAGTCTTTTCCCTTGATTGTTATGCATTGATTGATCAATATTTCTTTGATTGTGGTACTCATAGACTATCATGGTACCTTCTTAGATGTTAGTTATAGAGGCTTCGTAGACATAAACTGTTGATGGATAGTGTCGGAATAGTTTAATTCGTGTTTTCTTTCTTTAAGATATTTATTCATATTATCTTTTGTTAGTTGACTACTGTATTAAATCTTCCGCTGATGAGTTGATTGAACGATGGCAAAGAGGCTGAGTGGTCCGCCTGGGGGCTAGCAATAGTCTCCGAGTGCCAGCCACGCCTAGGGTACCCTCCCGGGACGTGACAGTAAATATAATTTCTCAAGAAAATAATCAAGAATTATGCATGTAGACTCAAGATCCTCCAACTCTCATCTAAGACCATTTATGGGCCACATGAGAGAATAATCTCATGCTTTTAGTTTAGCCTTACATACCTGGAATGAAGCTCTTCAAATCACCCGTCAAGAACTCTCCTCAAATTCTCCAATCTCACGTTCTTCTTTCTTCTCTCTCAAGTCCTAATTTTCAAGTGTTATGAATAATGACTTAGAATCGAATTTTAGACTCTATTTACTCATCAAAACGACCTAAATTGATCATGTTTTGAGTTTAGGAGGGGTTGAAAAAAGTCTAGTATGCCCCTCAAAATATTTAAAATTTTGAACTTCGGTGAAACAGGTCGGGGTAACAAGTCCGCAACGCGGACCTGTTGTGCACCTATGTAATTTTGAAAATCTAATCCCATTGAAAAATTGAAAAAAAATATAAGCGTGGATTCGCGACAAGTCCGTGTCGCGGCCCCCACACGCACCTCACTGTCTCGATTTTCGGATCGAAATATTATTTTTCGATTCGATTGCTCTAAAATCGGGTCGAGACCACTTCCCCACCTAGTTTTTCGTGCTGATCGCAAATTTGATATCAAATTTTTCATCCAAGCTTGGGAAGATGCGTTATGCACATGATTCCATTCTAGGGGCATTTTGGTAATTTCGTCGGACGTTACGTATTATAAGTAATGTAATTTTTTAAATTTAATGGTAAAAATAAAAGCGTTACATTTTAATTTTATCCTTGAGCTTTGTAAGAATGGTCAAATGTAATTCTACCTGAATTTTATTTTAATAATAATTGTTAAAAAATTAAAATAAATTTTCACGTTAGCTAAAAAAATATATCTAAGCCGTTTATATTTATTTTTTTCTATAATACACAAAATAAATAAATTGACATTGATAAAAATGACACATTATAAGATTAAAGTGAAACTTTAATATGTGGTTGATTTCCCATGTTTGACTATGAAAATATGGGGTAATAATTAATTTCACTAATTACTAGATGTATTGGAAACATAAATTAGAAATGTACTTAGTTTTTAAGATAAAAGACATATATGTCCACGAGAAAAATATTTTATCATTTTGGCCAAATTTGAGCCAAATTTTTGGGTCAAAAAGGATTTTTCCCATAAAAAATTGTAAGTCTACTTATTTTGTTACTTCTGTTATGTTAGATAGGCAGTGTCCAAAATTTTATATAATTGAAATTAAAGTACAATTATTTCAGACACATGCATATAATTAAAGTACAATTATTTTTATCTAAACTTCAATCAATTTTACTTGAAGTTCATACATACATCAGTATAACTTCAACTATTTCGCCTTGAAATATGTGTGTATTACTTTACTATTGAATATATAACTTATTATTCTATTAATAACTAGTGGTGGTCAGCTCGTGTTGAGCACGAGTCTAATATTACGATGTACATTAAGTTTATTGTGACTAATAAAATTTTAATTGTTTTATATTTTTTTGGCTGAATTTATTATTTTTTTAAAGAAATTAATAGCAAGTTGTTAATTTTTATTTATATTTATATTTACACAAAATTCATTCATGTTGCAGCTCTGTACTATTTACTTCTATTTACGTTTATATTTACACAAGAACCAAAAACATTGGCCGATGCTGCAGTTGGTGGGGGCACATCCAAAAACATTTGTACACATTAACAAAATCAATGATTTGTTTCAAACTGGCTCCTGATTCATAAGAAAAATACATGATAAATTTGGAATATGTAATTTTTGAATAGTAATAGCTGAAGAAGTGATGAGATTTGTATTTTTGAACTTCCAAAGGCAATAACTCTAAATTCTCAGCTAACTTCATTGTAGACTCAAATACAACACCTGAACTTCCAAAAATGCAATCTGTACACCAGCAAGAACAATCAACTCCTCAAGAAGACTACATACAAGCTCCTGCTCATCACCAAATGCTCTAAACAAAGTCATTATTAAGCGAAACTTTGTAATACAAAGTAATCTTCAGACTATCTCGCGTAGTTGAAGAAAGTTTGGGACAAATGGGCAGAAAAATATCGCCTATCAAACAAGTTATGTATGAGAATTAATGAGTGGTATATTATGAGAATGAGAAAGAGAAAGGAGAGGGGGAATTGAAACAGCAAGGCAAAGAGGAAAATGCAGTATACTTGTTTGTTCCCATTGGACAATATCTTATCTCATTTTTTATTTATCCTTGTGCTTATTGGAAAGTGAATTAGCTTCTCAAATAGCTTTCTCTCAAAACAAATTTGGAAAACTAAATTACCAGCAAATCCAGTACATATGTAGAAAGATTCTATGTTTCTGCATTTGCCTTGACATCCTCTTCTAAATTTGAAAACAGAATATACAAGGAAAAAAATACAAAAAACATCTTTTCTATTTTATATTATTTTTTAATAGAAAAATGAATTTTTGAAATAATAACTATTAGTTGAATGATCCGAACAAAACATACCATGAATAGTTAAGCTAGAATGATCCAAACAGCATTCTTCCGAGAGAAAATGAATTGAAGAACAAAACTAATGATGGATAATTGAAAAATACTCTAAAAACAGAGTAAATCATTTCTTCTTCTAGTCACAATTTTACATTCTAAAGGAAATCCTAAGAGGTTCTATCATTGTACCTGTGTAATGCTCACATGGTGAAACAATTGAATACTCCATCAGATATTGAATATCTATGCTCATATGTAGGAAAGCATCCGGGAACAATTTCTATCCCATCGATGATAACTGGCAACTTCGGCATAGTAAACTTACTGTAAAAATAGTGTATTGTTTGTTTAACATCTCTTCATGACCTGAACCAGAAAACAGCCTTGAGTATGGGTCTTACTTTGTGTCAAAACTCAAAACCTGTGAACCTACGCTTTTAGAAGCTCTAGTTTCTGCCTAAACATCTACTTAAAAGAGTTTTTGGTAACCGATGTTCTTCCTGTTCTGTACATTTAATTACTCTGGACTTGCTATATTTTTTAGCTTGTCAAGTGTGTGCTGCTATATCATTATGAGTTTTGCAAAAAAATGCATATAGATGGTATATCATTATAACGTAACCAACAACATTAAGTAATGGATAAACCTATGTTCCGACAACATTCATGCCTTGAGATTTTCTTAGAAAATCAAACAACTTAATTTACTGAGAATAAATAGTGGATTGTTGTGTCCAACAGGGTTCGCTTTTCAAGTTAAAGCTAATTTTCTCTTTTTAGTTATTGTGAAAACAATGTTTACCTACAAGTTGGCTGATATATTGTCATATTACTTGGTTTAATTGCTATGTCTTGTAATATTGGTGTTTACTTGGTTTTGAAAGGTATTGACCTTCTTTTTCTACTACACTATTCTGGCAATGTAAAAGATTGAGTACCAACTTATGAATCAAATGACACTCTCAGAAAAATGCTTAATTATGGTATGTGTGTGTAATGTGGTTGGGATGCATGTGTTGAGGTTTTGAAGAAAACTGAAGCAGAAGCTACGATGATTTATTAGTTAAATAATCTATTGTTTAAAGTCCGCCGTAAGTGTTAAGCACCGGCATTTTGTACAGGCTGAGACTCAAAATCATTTCTAAGTTGGATAACAACACAAATAGGCAGAGCCAAGTTCGTTGAACAATTCTTAAGTCACTGGTTCTCATTGGAGAAACTTTATTGCTCCAGTGGCTAATTAAGTCTATCACAAGTTAGGACTGGGGTTCAATTATCAACGAGTTACTTAATGGTGAAAACTTTTCAAAGGAGCAAGCAGTTAGGGATCCTGATAATTAAATTAATTTCAGATAGCTTTTCTATTCTATTGCAAATATGTTAGATGGCTCTAAGGTTTTATATTTTGAGCAGGCATTTTGGCACACCACAAACATTTTTCAGACGAAGATTTTCATGGTCAAGCCTTGCATAAAGGAGTTGAAATGTGATGTTAAGGTAAGCACATATGCCATCGGAGATGCAGAGAAGTACAAGAACTTCTGTGGTCGTCCTTGGGACCAGCCTCCACAACCTGATGAAGTTATTGGGAACATTACTGAACAATTAACTACCATTAATCTAAAGCGTTGTCAAAGTGGGAAATGATACTTATATGAAGGTTCAATACCTGCAGATGAATTTCCTAACTCATAAAATAATGCGACATACCGTACAACATGACTCAATTTTGCGTAAATGTAAATGTACATAGAGATAAATAATTTGCTATTAGTTGCTTTCCCAAAAAACCAAAAAAATATAAAACAACATAAACATAAACTTAACTGTCTCTTAACCTTGAAATCTCCTATTTTTTTGATTCATCAATTGATTCTGCAGCTAGTCCAGCTTCTGCACGAGCTTGACGCCTTGACCTTTTCCTGTTGCTTCAGCAACAAATCTTGGGACAACTACTTCTTGACAGAGCTCCTCAATTGAAGCATTATCAAGCTGCATATCACTAATGACATTTGAAGGAGAAGGAAGTGTTAACCCTGCCTCAAATAGAACAACACTGATGTTCTGCCACTGACATCACATCATATTAAGAGCATCCAGCCTCTGCGGTTTCTCAAGAATTTGAAGAAACAAAGCAAAAAGAAGTATACTAAATCATAACTAAATGAAGAAAGCAAAGCATCACAACTCACACGGAGAAGCGAAGATGACAAAAACTAATAGGAGTACGGCAATGAAGACCAAGTAATCGCCTAGAGATAAATTTCGTTAGAGCTAATTAGAAAAAGCTGAGCTCGTGCAAATATATTATCACAATTGCATGTGGATACCCTCACTTCTATTTAAATTTGCTGCAATGGCTACATCACGAATCAATAACACTTCATTCAGGTCATCCAAATTCATTAATTATGTTGATATACGTCCAATGATAACTCCCCCTTTATCGTAAAATTTTATAGGGATCTCCTTGCTGTGACTTCCACATCAGCAAATCACGATTAGAAGATGAAGTTGCAAAGATTCGTTTGTGAACTTAGAAAGGAATTCGAGCTAGTTTTCAAGAAAGACCTTGTTCAGCATAATTTATTGATGTTGAAACTACTCAAAATCATGGAAACACCATCCGTGATGGATGAATATGATACTTATTGCAATATACAAAATATGAAGTATAACTGTTAAACCGGTTAGTCTTTCTGGATGTGTGATGTCCTTTCCCCTCGTATGCTCTAGGAATTAGCAGAATAGATAAAATATGAGTTCTACTACTTATTTTATTTATACCAGCTCACTCCAATGCTATCTCACAAGTTAAGTTTGAGCCTCAGCGGGGTTACTCTTTAGCTACAGCTTCGTATGATATGACCGCTAAGGTATAACTTTTAGTCTCTCATGATAGTGTTGAGCCGTTTTCATTGCTTGTTTTTATGTCTTACACTCTTAAACTTATATTTAAGCGGAGTTCAAGGACATTCCTGCTCCATGAGTGCGGACAGCAAGAACTTCCCAGAACTTCGCATTTGCAGCACAGTGTCCGCGTTCGCGGAGAACCAATGTTACCAGACATAATTTCCTGAATTTCAGAGGCATTTTGTCGAACACATAATAGGCACACATTTTCAGCTCTATTTTGACAAGATAATCATCCCGAAATTATTCCCAACAACACAAGATAGTTCTCCAAATAACACTCAACAATTTAGCTGCAAATTATCCAATCAATTTTCACAGTTTAAGCACAAAATTTGACTCCTAACAAGCATAGAGGTAGGACACTATAGTCCCACAAATTTCATGTCAAGAACTCAATAATGGAGAAGGCTAGCAAGAACTCAATAATTATAACAATATCGCATCACCATTTCAGTAAGCTTAGAAATCATCAAATCATGAATCAAAAGAATATATTTTTTATACGATAATCTCAGATTCAACAAAACAACTGAAAAATTAGTACCAAAAAGGGTACAGAGATGAGCAACAGATATCGCGAGGAAGATCAAATATGTCGGCGTTTTCCTTTTGTGATATAGCGCATAGCCAAATTCTGAGAGAGTCGATTTCCTTCATAGGAAATATGAGCTTCTTTATCTACTGAAGCTCTAATTACTTCCAAACCATTATGTAACCACAGACCAGGTTGAAATAAGCAGTCATGTTGAGCCCCATTGAATAGATTAAATGCAGGAGTTCAAGTTTTTGATCTAGGAGTACAAAAGACAACAGCAACCCAAAATATCAAATACCGATAATACCCCTAAGACAACTGGTTAAGAGAAGAGTTGTTTTAGCCATTAAAGAACCAGGCCACCTTGAAAGGTTGGAAGTGCAAACTCAACAATGCAGGGAACTAAGAAAATTAATAAATGTCCCTATGACCCAAGGCTATCAGGGAACTCAACTCTCCCTTCTATATAAGATAAGATGA
>DF362576.1:8741-21628 GCA_000787875.1 Solanum virginianum | reverse complement strand
GATCTGAACAAAATAGTAGTTTTGGATCCAAAACAATCATGTAATTCCATCAAGGAAACAGACAACATTCATAATTTAGTTAAACAACAAGATAAAATTCAAATATTTTCTTTTGTTTCTTAAAACAATAAGACAAATAAATTGAAAGGAAAGAAGTAGTAACGTACCAGGTGCAATGTAGCCATAAGATCCAGCAATCACAGACATAGATTCATCACACTGAATCAACTTGGCAACACCAAAATCAGCCACTCTAGCCTCCAATTCACCGTCCAGAAGAATATTGCTAGGCTTGAGATCACGATGAACAATGACTGGATCACAATCATGATGAAGATAACAAATTCCATGCGCCACCCCAAGTGCAATTTTGTACCTAGTCAGCCAATCAGCCACCAAATTAGCATCCTTATTCTTACCATGCAACAGATCATCCAGGCTACCGTTAGGCATGTACTCATACAGCAACATCGTGCACTCGTTATTGCTGCAACAGCCCAACAAGCGCACGATGTTCCTGTGCCTCACATTGCCTAACACATCAACCTCAGCTAAATCGCCTCGCCTTTTCCTGTTCGTCTCCTTGTGTTTTCCCCATAGCTTCTTCACCGCTATGGTCTCGCCGCTTGCCATCTCTGCCTTGTACACTGTCCCTGTAGAACCCATTCCAAGGATCTTATCTGTCATTGTCAAACACTCGAGTACATCATCTGCCGTGAAGTTTAACCGTTGAAATGCGGTTAACTTCCACGGACCAACTTCCCTTTCTACTGAAAATCTCCGGCTGTAATTTGCATGGAAACAACGGCTGCCGGCGATGAGGACGAACAATCCAATTCCAAATGCTGCCGCCATAATCCAGACAATTGCGCCAGCGGTCTTTTTCGGCTGTGGCTTGATTTCAACAGCTCCAGCATCGAGTCCATCGGTCGCACAAGGCTTATGAATGACAGTACCACAGAGGCCTTCGTTTCCGATAAAGGAAGAGGAATGTAGGCTCGAGAATATTGAGCCAGAAGAAGGCACTGGACCAGTGAGCTGATTGTAGGATACATTGAAGTTTTCTATGGTACTGGAATTGGCGAAATTTGCAGGAATTGTTCCAGTGAGAAAGTTGTGAGACAAATCAACCTCTGTTAAAGAAGGAATTGCAGATATTTCCCAAGGAATGATTCCGGTGAGAGAATTTCGTCGGAAATTCACGTAAATGAGCTTCTCACAATGTTCAATATCCCATGGAATGCTTCCTGTGAGATTATTTCCTTCCAGTTCGATTTTGTAGAAAGCTCGACACCCTTTGAAATGGGGAATTTTCCCAGTAAGGCCACTGTAACTAGCTGAAAAAATCTGTAGAGATGGTGAACTCCAGATACTATTCGGTAATTCACTGTTGAATGAATTCTCTGATATGTTCAAATACTCTAATTTCGCGGCATTCACAATATCTTTTGGAATTGGACCAGAGAAATTGTTTTTGCTCAAGTCCAAGTAAGCTAAATTCGGCAAAAAACCAAAGCCTAATGGTATTGACCCGTTGAGCCTGTTGTTTTGAATTCGAAACCTTAACAATGCAGTGCAATTTGCTAAGGAAGAAGGGAGCTCACCAATAAACTGATTTGAAAACAGGATGAGTTTAACCAAGTTATTGCTGAAACAAAGATTTGGTGGAATGGGACCTGTGAGATAATTTGAAGAGACATCAAGCTTTTGTAGCTTTGCGTTTGATCCCAACTTCTGTGGTAAAATCCCAGTGAGCGAGTTATTCCATAGAGCCAACCATTCAAGATTAGGAAGCTCACCAATGCCCTGTGGGATTTCACCTGTTAAGTTATTGTTCATCAAATTCAAGACTGCGAGTTCCTTGAATCCTGAAAACTCTTCTGGGATTGTTCCTGAGAGATGGTTGTCGGACAAATCCAACGATTTTAAGGATGTCAATTTGGCATAAGACGGCGGTATTGTACCAAAAAAGTGGTTCTTGAAAAGAAACAGAGTTTCAAGGTTTGTCAAGCTGCCTAGCCCAACAGGGAGATTACCAGAGAGGTTGGCTACGGAGATATCAAGATACTTTAAATTTGACAAAGAAGAAAATTCATCAGGGACAGCTCCAGAAAAATTCTGGTAACCAATTTCTATATGTTCAAGTTGTTTCAAAAAACCCAACTCCGCCAAAACAGGACCATTCAATAAATTTCCAGCCAGGTGCAAAAATTTCAGTTTTGCTAAGCCACCGTAACTTTTTGGAATTTCACCCTTGAAATAGTTTCCCCCAAGGTTAAGGTACTCAAGATTTGGGAGCTGAGCAACTTCTTCCGGCAAAGGACCGATAAAATCATTACTATAGGCATTTAATTGTGCTAGAGACATGAGTCTTGAGAGACCAGGGGGAAACGTTGAATTAAAGAAGTTGTGACTAATATCAAGGGACTTGAGAAAAGGGAATTCGTAAATGACTGTTTGCAGAGGACCCTCCAAAGCATTTCCACTCAAATTCAGGTGGTGAAGGTGTACCAAGTTTCTGATATCTTCTGGAATTGTACCAGAAAGATTGCGGTTGGAGAGATCAAGAGAGGTGATTTGGTTGGTTTTCTTGTCACATTTGATGCCAGACCATGAGCACCAAATATGAGAACCGGGCCTAGCAAAGGCAAGGGTAGGATCCCAGTCATTGAATGTGTTGTGGTGATCATGTAAAGAGGATTTTAAAGTCAAAAGAGATATAAGTTGTAGAGGAAGATTGTTAATGGAGAAAGCAAGTGGAATTCTTGTAAGGAAGAAGACAAGTGTAGTAAGAAAGAGAGGAAACAAGTGTTTCATGGTGATGGTCTATGGTGGAAATGGTTGAGAAATGGGGTATGTAAAGAGAGGTAAATTTAAGGCTTTGATTGTTATGAAATGCTTTTTAGGAGTGCTGGAAACAGAAGGTGTTTCATGATGACTAGTTTGTTTGGTGTGAAGAGAGAGAAAAGGAAAGCAAAATTTGTAAAACAAAATATTTGTACTCTTCTTTTTCTTGCTCTTTTAGTTTCTGCTGCACTTCTGTTTTTGTAACCTCCATACTTGTACTCACACAATTCATCACACTATTTGATAAGGATAAATTGCTCTCTTCACCTTTTGCTTTAGTTCCCTTGTCTCTCTCTCTCTTTCCTCCCTATTTTCATACTTTTTCTGCTCTCTTGGAAATACTTTTTAATTTTTCTTAGATTTCATTCCTCTTCTTTTTTAATTTTTTTCCCCACCACTTTTGCATCATTCCTTGTACCTTTATCTTTAGCCAACCAAAAAAATAATTAATTTGTATAATATAATTTGGGTAGTTTTAGTCCTCCTTGCAAAAAAAAAAAAAAGAGTTGATATTTTAGTCTATTAATTTTATTTCAAAATAAATACAGTGAATTATTGAGTCATTTTACACGTATTAAGAAAAAAAGATAAAATTTAATTATATTTTTTTATTTTTATCTTTTTCAAACTCTACATATTCATTGAATGCATTATTTATTTCTCATTTAAAACTCAACCTTAGAAACTTAATTAATGAAGGGTAAAATTGAAAAAAAATTTCAACACATCCCTTTAAAAATGAATAATTCACTTATTTTGAAACATCAAAAATTCTCTAACAATTAACTTAATATGAAACAGAGGAAGTATTGTCTTAGAATTTTAGGAATAAAAATTTTAAAATTATCTTCGTTTATATAATCAAGAACTATTAATTAGTTTCTTTTATTTAGAAATAAGTTAGTAAAAATATTTTTTATTATCTAGCAATACGTATATTTAAATATGTGTAAATTGAAAATATATTACTTCCTCTGTCTCTTTGTAATTGTCATGTTATGACTTTCAAAAGTTTACAAAAATATTACTTTAAGTTATGATTTTTTGTATTAAATATAATTAACAAATATATTTTAAAATTTATAGTATTTCATCCTTGAAAAAAATTAAAATAACTAAAAAAATAATTGGGGGTGAATAGTGATTTTTAAACGATGGATTAGTACAGGGGCAGGATCCAAGAAAGTTTATTTTCGATTTTCCCACTTCCCCACATTATGCCTTTAATCTTTTTTTTTTTCCCCTCTTTGCAATTCTTGTTTCTTTAATTTTATTTCCACTTTGAAGTAGCAGATGAAAGCAGCTTGTGATATTGGGGCATGCTAGAAGGACCACACACATATATCTTTAACCGGAAAAATCCTTCAAAATGTTAATTTAATCGTCAGGTGAGTCTAATATTAATCATGATTACTAACCAATTATCTTTCCATGTGTTCAATGGTCATAAGTATATATACAAACAAATCTATAATGTTCCATTATTGAAGTACTATAGTATAAGATTTTAATCTATTATCCTCCTCTTAAAGCCAAAGCAAAGAAGGTAAAAACAAAAAGAGGAAAAGTGAGACAACAAAAAAATACATTACTCCTATGTGAACAAGTATGGCCTTTTCAAAGATACAGTACATTGGGATTCATTAAAATCTGTTAAGTTTACTAGAGGACTGTTTTTAACATTTAATATTGTTACTTTCAAGTGGGAATTTTTCATTGTACCAAGGTTGAAATTCCAACTCCGGAAAATGTACAACAAAATATATACCGTAAAGATTGCACTATATGTCAAATTATATGAATTTAAAGATAATCAAATTAAATTTTAAAAATTTATGTAGTTTGATTTTTGTGAATTAAAATATGATAGTAAAAGAGAATGAAGAAATATTAATTAAAAAATAAATTTATTTTAGCATATGATCACTCAATTAATATTCTAAATATATTTGTCTCAAATTATTTATTAATTTACAAAACTAAAATAAAATTAATTTTTTTTATCTATTTTGACTTTAAAATTAATTTCTTTAAAATATAAATATTAGAAAATTTCAACGGAAAAAAAACTCTTTCAATTTTAATCTAAATATTAATGGATAAGGCAAAATGCATCCAAGAGAGTCGGCAAGTAATATGGATGAAGATTAGTTATTATCTTAGAATCTTTTTAACTTTTTCTTTTCTTTTGGAAATAAAAAAATAGTTTGACATAATAATAACTATTAGTTGATGGAATATTTTAGATATTTAATTTTTATTAGATAAAAAATGTCAAAAAATATTTTTAAATATTAAAAGAGTCTTAAAAGTTAAGTTAATTTGAGATAAAAAGAATATCAAATTATTGAATAAATCTTAAATTCATGTTATTTTGAATTTTAAGATTTAGCGAATTTAATATATATTATTCAATAAAATTTTAATATCTATGATTATATGAAAAGCCAATTAACTAAAAACATTAACGGGGTACCATGAAACAATGACCATTATAACGTTCATTTTTATTATTTAATTCAAAATAATTATCACTTAATTTTTAAAATATTATAAAAAAATAATTTGTAATATATTTTTGTCTACTGATTGTTGAGAAATATGTGGAGTCAAAAAATAAGCGGGATGAACGAGGATGCATTTAATTCCTGCTATTCTAGATTAACGTATTTTTTACTCTTCCAAAACACTTAAATTGGAATCATTAAATGTTTTGTAAGAATAAAGCTTCAATAAACATAATGATTCTCAGTGTCTTTTCCCTATGCCATACTACGAAATGCAGAATCTGTATACTTTTGCTGATACGTAACTTTATTGTAGTATTTTTATCGTTACCTACCACTCTACTTTTTCTTTACTCATACTATTACATCATCTTTTTACCCACCTCTTTGTTAACCTATACTTATCAACTTAAACGGAAAGGGATAAAATCATAAAATATACCTCTAACTTCAATCTATTGTAATTTATTATTATTATTATTATAAAAATAAAATTCATTAAATTGGACTTCAAATTCATGGCAAGGACCATTCTATTGATTTTTGTTTTTGTTAAAATGTTATTATCTTGATCAGTTTGAAGTAAATTTTAACTTTAATTCTAATAATTTTTCAAGCTTATATTTCATTTTTTATTATAAGAAAATTTTAACTTTAATTCTAAATATATTTACTATAGTAAATATATTTAATTTTTAATTAGTTGAAATGTTTTTTAATCCCTTTATAGAGAAGGTACGTTATATTAAAACTATATTATTATCCACTATTTGGACTATATATAGAGTAACAATGCAAGCGGAATATGCTACATGAATGATTAAATAGTTGATTGACTAATAATTAGAATAAATATATGAAATATTCAAAAGCAAATAAATAAATAAAATGCACCTTTTAATTAGTAAAATATTATAAGAACAAAAATAAAAATTTTATTAATAATCAATTGTCTAATTTTCTGTAGTTTTTATCGAAGAAAGAGTTTTCGCCAAATAACCAATTACTACCTCTCTTTTTCTATTCGATACCTATTTCAAAATTTCATTAATTTAATTTCAAAAATTTTCACATGAAACGTGAAACTATACATACCAGAAGGATGACTCATGATGGATTAGCAGAATAAGAGTGATAAAGTCATAGGTTCTAACAGACACCAAATTGTCTTATGGTGAATAAATCATGTGAGAGGAGGACAAGCAATTGTGACAACATACGATCTCCATGCCATGATAACTAAAGTTAAATGTGGTATTATGTGTGTCACAATTTTTTATAAAAAGTGTAACAAACAAACAAACATAACTCACAAGGAAAACGGTTACTAGCTACCACACCAATTGACACTTCTTAGCTTACAAACAAAAAAGAATAAAAGGAAAAAAGAGATAACAGTTTCCTGCTAGAAATGTGTATGAGGAGCAATGTTGGCGTCACTATCCGCTGCTCCAAACTCAATACAGTTATTTCTAGTTGCAAATTATAATATTACTACCTTCATCCCATATTATATGAACATCTTTCTATAAATATTTGTCCATATTGTATACATACTTATTAAATTAGAATAGAATTAATTAATTTTTTTTTCATTTTATCCCACCATTAATTAGTGTATTGATGATTTTTCTAACTTAATTTAATGTACATTGATATAAATCAAGGATAAAATGATAAAGTTCACAAATATATTAATAATTTCTTAATAATTATGTAAAATGAAAAGTGATCATATATTATGGAACAAAATGAGTATAATTGCTCTTTTCAGCCCAATTTGCTGATTCTACTCATCAAGATAACAAAAGAAAAGAGGGTAAATTGCATTGGAGGTCACTTAAGTATACATTTGGATAAAAGTCCTCTTTTAATCACATAAACCTTATTCCTTTTATCCCATTTTAATTGTTATAATTTCAAACGTAGTTTTGATAAATACTTTGAGAAATATTTTTTATCATATTTATATGAAAAAAAGTTGCAATCAATATTATTATTTTTATAGTCTTTGAATATCTAAATTTATATTTTAATTAATTTAATCTAATTTAATTTAAAAATTAATTAAATTTAACTTTCAAAAAACATAAAATAATAACTAAAATGAAACAGAATAAGTCTTAATTATACTTGCATTTACTTAAAAATCACTTTGCCTCGAAGACATACAACTCTATTGAAAAAGCATAAAACAAATTTAAATTGCATGGTCCATCAACTTTTGTAGGAAATAGACCGTAGTCTCAAGCTTATTCCCAAGGACCTATAACTTGACGTACATTCGACGGCGCAACATTCCTTGGTGCTTTTGTACAAAGCCTATGTCGCTAGTTTCTTAATTAATGTTGTTTAGCCAAACCTGAAAGAGATTTTACCTTGTAAGATTTTTTTGGAACCATGGATCGTCACGTGAATCAACTTAATCCAATCTTATTCAATTCGTAAGTTATTAATAAATTTAGTTTTCAAATTAAAAAATACAACAGTTAAAAATTATAATTGTCCAACCTTATCCTTTAGAATAAGATTGGATAGTTGATGTTCAACTCCTTTTCTAAGAGAGAGAGAGGGAAAACATATATTTAACTGTCCAACCACTTTCCTATTTTAAGGAGAATATGTAATCTGCTAAAAGGAGTGAGAGTAAGAGGTTTTTTTTTTTTGAGAGTTACGTCAAAAGCAAAAAGAAAAGTCCATAACAGTAAGAAAAGAAAACTGAAAACTAAAAAGAAGAATTTTGATCCTAATTTTCTATATTCATCAATCCACACAAAAGACATTTAGTTTGTAGAAATCAATCCGGATTTCCTAGTGAAAATGGAAGAAGATTTGTGGCAAAATTCACTTTGTCACGACCCAGACTGTGGGCCGTGACTAGTGCCCGAATGGGGCACTCAAACACAAATGCAAAGTCATATTATAACAAATATCTTATTTTTACAGAAATTTCGACAGAGTTTCCTTTGTTTTACTGATTATCCCAAAATGACCTGCATATCAGAAAGTGCCAACAGAATCCAGACAGAGCCAACAGAACATCAAGCATACAAATATGGGCCAACAAGACCTTCAGGGCGGGTAAAACCACCATCAAACACATCAAGCAGGTCTAGTTATACAAACTGGGCACAACTCACATATATATGCGTCCACAGACCTCTATACAGACTGACAAAATCATAGGACGGGACAGGGTCCTGTCGTACCCTCGAATAAACGTATATGAAAAATAATAAACAAGTGTATATACCAAATGTAGGCTCCGAAGCAAGGGGAGCTCGTCAGACAGCAAGTAGGAATTCTAAGCTGGAGGATCACTAACATGTACGTCCATACCTGCGGGCACAGACGCAGCCCTCGAAGAAAAGGGAGGTCAGTACGAAATACGTACCGAATATGTAAAGCAGAATGTACAGAACATAAGTCAGAGTAATAATCAAAACAGAAGTATCAAAGTCAAATGCATATCCAAAACATCAAAATGTTTATTTGCAAAACACCCAAATCATGCCTAACGGACAGAATCGGTGGTGACCACCAGACCTGTGCCATCCACCGCCTATCGCCAGAAAGTTCAAATCTCCAAAATCTCCGTCACATATCACAAAAGGGCATCATGCATTATGCCAACATATCAAAAAGTCACAAGCACCATATAACGCCAATCTAAGCGGAGCCCGACCCTTGGGCGAAGCCGACCCGCCGAATGCAGCACCACACCAGAAGACATACATATCATAATGGCACGACAAAAATCGGCCCGGGAACCGGTGAACGATGTCATAATAGGCACAAGCACAGTCATGAGTAATCATATGCATAAAATCATTATCATAAGTCCGAAAGATAAGTAAAGTATCATATCCGAAATCAAAATAAGATTTATCCCAAATTCTTTTCAAAGTTACCAAAATTTCATAAAAGAGTGTCGTGGGTCCCACGACCATTGGAAACCCGAACTAGCCCAAATTAGGAGGAACATACTTATCCTAGATCATGCAAACTAGTACTGAGTGTTTAAAAATGGTTTTCAAGGCAATCCGGGCTTTCTATCAAAAGTTACGGATATTTATATTTTTTAAACCCATAAAACATAATTTCCTTCAAAATTTCTCAAAATTTGCATATTCTTGCAATTTAAAAATTTCAAGGACATAGGAATTTAGATTTTGACCAAGCATCATAAGAATGCCAAGGAACTAATACAAATCACACATAATCCCGAATTTCAAGAATAGCGTTCTTCGAGGTTCATAACATAACCTACGTTTAACTAAATCATGCCAAAGGAAAGGAGGTGCTTTACATACCTCAAACACTTCTCCAAACTAATCCAAATGCAAACCCAATACAACTTATGCTTCAGGGTGTCCAACGTCTACAATTAAGTCACAACAATACCAAACCATTAACTAAAAGCTTCTTGGCGCTACATTCCAAATTTGCCCCTAATTCTATAAAAATTTCGGCAGCACTTCCTCTTAAAAGTAGGCTACCCTGAGAATCAACTCGGCTCAATCAACAACAACAACAATCCCACAATATCAACAACCGACGCAACCAACTTTCTAACGATAAAAGTGACATATATCATCATGAACATCATTCCCAAGAATTTTGGCCAACCCCCTACATATACGTATAAATAATTTTCGATACTCTCTTTACTCTACAATTACCATGTCATGCTAATTGAACATAAATTCATGGTTACAATATAATATAACACTGTATACATGCATCTACCAATTTCGGCCTCAACCCTAACTTAACCAACTCACCTTTAACATGCTATATTTCATGACTTACCTTCAATTTAACACACTAAAACATACATACAACCTTAATGACACATAAAACAACATTAAATCTCACCTTACCACTTCAACTCCTTAATTGAGCTAAGGTTGCCAAAGTTGAAGAAAGAAGTGTTTTCTTGCTCAAATAACACTTTCAAGCTACTTAGGGGACCTAGTATAGTGGATTAACACCAATAATTAATTTATAGAATGAAAGAAAGAGAATTTCAATTTTTCTAGCCCCAAACCCGAAAGCTTCTTAGTTCTCCTCTTGTTCTTGATTTTTTTTCTAAGTATGAGAATGTTATAAGAATAGACCATAACCTTATATATATATATATATATATATGTTTATCTACAACATATCTTGCCAAGTGTATAACACTTGACCCAAACAAAGTGCAACATGGGTCAAGTAGGACACTCCTCAAATCTTCAAGACCCATAACTTTTAAGAATTCCACTTTGGCCCCAAACTTCCCAATAATGCCTCTTTGGTCCTAAATTTTCTAATAATGTTACTTTCATCCCAATTTTTTGTAACTGTTCCAATACACAAAATACGGGTTCTAACATCCTCCCCCCTTAAAACATTCATCCTCGAATGCTAAACCGGCCTAGCAAGTCATCAAAATAATTTAAGGGGGAGTTTACTTTCAACTACCACCACAACCCATTTAAGGCTCAAAGATGTACTTCTCAAGTAACAAAGTCCAGTGAAAGATTGATTTACCTGAAGGCACCGAAAACAAATGAGAGTATTTCTGCTTCATCTACTCCTTTGCTTCCTAGGTCATTTCCTCTTTGTTGTTATTTTGCCGCAGCACCTTAACCTAAGCCACATCTTTGTTTCGCAATCTTCTGACTTAACAATCCAATATAGCTACGGGTTGTTCTTCATAAGACAACTCCTTAGTAACTTGAATATCATCCACAGAAAAAATTCTGGAAGGATCACCAATATATTTACGAAGCATAGAAACATGAAATACCGGGTGTACTACTTCCAAATCAGCTGGCAGATCTAACTCGTAGGCAACTTTGCCGATTCTGCGGATGATTTGATACGGGCCAATGTACCTTGGGTGATATGAGGTTTGATAAGAAAACCTCATAGGCGTTATGAGGTTTGGTAAGAAAGGCCTTAGATCCCTCTCTTACCAAACCTCATAACGCCTTTCATGGGTGATACTTTTAGGAAAACCCAATCTACAATCTGAAACTCTAAATCGATGGCGATTATCCGCATAAGATTTTTATCGACTCTGAGCACTAATAATCGTTCCCGAATGAGTTTTACTTTATCTACTGCCTATTATATCACGTCCAATCAACTCAGTCTCGCCAACATCGAACCAACCAATTGGTGATCTACACTTTCTGCCATACAACGCCTCATACGGTGCCATTTGAATGCTGGAGTGGTAGCTATTATTATACGCAAATTCAATCAACGGTAAATGATCATCCTAGCTACCTCTAAAATTAATAACACAGGCTCATAATATATCCTTTAAGGTCTGAATGGTACGATCGGCCTGTCCGTTAGACTGAGGATGGAATGCTGTGCTGAGGCTTACCTGCGTTCCCAGGCCTACCTGAAACGACCTCCAAAAATTTACCGTAAATTGGGTGCTTCTGTAGGAGATAATAGATATGAAAATACCATGAAGGTGCACAATCTCCCTGATATATAGTCTAGCATAATCCTCAGCCGAGTAGGTAGTCGGGACTGGAAAAAAATGGGCTAATTTTCTCAGCCGATCAATAATAACCCAAATGGAATCATATCTCCATGGAGTGCGAGGTAGACCTGTAATAAAGTCTATTTTGATGATCTCCCAGTTCCACGTCGGTATTTCCATCTCCTGCAATAACCCACCGGGCTTCTGATACTCTATCTTCACCTGCTGACAGTTTGGGCACTGAGCGATGAACTCTGTTATATCTCTTTTCATAACGTTCCACCAATATAAGCATCTAAGGTTGTGTTACATCTTTGTCGACCCAGGGTGAATAGAATAGCGAGCACAGTGCGCCTCACCCATAACCTGCCGTCGCAACTCTGTAACATCTGGTACACACACCCTGCCTCAGAATAGCAAAGTTCCTTCGGGGGAGAGCTCAAACGGGGTCTTTTCCTCTTTCAGGGCTATGTCTTTGTACCGAGCTAAGACTAGATCCTCGTACTGACGCTGCTTAATTTCTGCTATAATGGAAGATTCAGCTCTACCTCTAATCGAAACCCCAATATCTCCAGAATTCGCCAAACAAACTCCAAGACTAGCCAGCTAATGAATATCACAAACCATCTCCCTCTTTTTTGAAGGTATGTCAGCCAGACTACCCATAGACTTGTGGCTAAGTGCATCTGCCACGATATTAGCTTTTTCGAGATGGTAGACTATGTCGATATCATAATCTTTCAACAATTCTAACCACCTCCGCTGCCGCAAGTTTAGCTCCTTCTGCTTAAATATGTATTTGAGACTCTTATGATCAGTATAAATATCAACGTGAACCCCGTATAAATAATGTCTCCATATTTTTAAGGCATGAATCACCGCAGCTAATTCCAGATCATGAGTAGGGTAATTCTCTTCATATTTCTTGAGCTGTCAGAAAGCATAAGTTATTACCTTGCCGTTGTTGCATTAACACACACCCCAAACCAACACGGGAGGCATCACAATAAATCACGTACCCGTCTGGACCTTCAGGAAGAGTCAAC
>DF362577.1:19988-42033 GCA_000787875.1 Solanum virginianum | reverse complement strand
AATGGGAAAAAAGAAGAATAAGAGAGTGAATGTATATGAGGAGGAATGTGTATTGATCTAAGGATCAAACTACTCCTATATATAGGAGTAATTTGATAGGAGAGATACTCGAAAATCCAGGGCAGAATGTGGTTTGCATTGTCTTGCTGGTGTGAATTTGTTTCATATTTCAACAATCTCCCCCTTGAAGCAAATTTCACAATTCCAATCGCACTCTGCTGAGAAATTCATGAGTCTTCACAACTGCTCTTTGGTAGCCAAGTTTGACACGACTTTGGTAGCCAAGTTTGACACGACTTTGGTAGCCAATTTTGACACGACTTTGGCATTCAAGTTTGACAATTTAATTTTTGCATTGTCTTGCGGGTGTGAATTTGTTTCATATTTCAACAGAACATATTAAAATAAGAAATCTTTCATTCGAAAACACAAAAGAGATATACAATACCCCTAAAGAAAAGGAGTCAACTAGTAAACTTGTTACATACAGTGAATTCTGAAATTATTAAGTACTATTACGTAGTTTAGTACGAACTAGAGCATGGAGTTGCCAGTGCTAGTAAAGGTAATTTCCTGCGAATGGTGATGCCAGTGCATTCACTCATATCCAACTCTTCTCCTTTTGGTAATGCAAAATTGAATTTGTGCACAATGTTTGCCAATGCTAGCTCATTTACCATGATAGCAAAAGTAATTCCTGGGCAGCCCCTTCTGCCTGCTCCGAAGGGAATCAATTCAAAGTTTAGTCCTTTAAAATCGATCTTACTATTCAAGAATCTCTCTGGTTGGTAGTCCTCTGGATCTTCCCACGATAATGGGTCTCTTCCGATTGCCCATGCATTAATAAGGACTTGAGTTTTAGCAGTTATGTGATAGTCTAGTAATTTTACATCTTCCATTGGTTCATGAGGAAGTAGTAGTGGAACCGGTGGATGAAGCCTTAGTGTCTCTTTGATCACTGCTTTGAGATAGTGCATTTTTTCTATGTTTTCCTCTGTTATCTCTGTTTTCCCTTGGGCTAATTGTCGCACTTCATTTTGTAATTTTTTCATGGCTTTTGGGTGCCTCAAAAGCTCTATCATTATCCACTCTAAAGTTGTATATATTGAATCCGTACCAGCAGTAAATGAGTCCTTTGCATTTAAAGAAACACAAATATATCAGTATGAACTATATCCAAATGCTTAGAAAAATAAAAATAAAAATAAATCAAGACACGACAAGGATGGAAAAGCAGTTAGTTGTAAGAGAGATGCTAAATTTACCAAAAGGAGAGCTTTCAATGAATCTCTTTGAAGAGGAAAACCAGTCTCCCTTCCATCCTGAATTTCCAGCAAAACGCCCATGAAATCTTTAGCTTCACCCCCACTATATTCTGCTTTCTTCTTCTTAATTATGCGTTCTTCAATCGCGCTTTCTAGAAATGCATCCAAATCTTTTGCTACTTTCTTCGCTCTGTCGTCCAGACCATTGATTTTATTGACCCATTTAAGCCATGAAATATACTCCCCAATGTTAAAAATAGCTAAAAGTGAAAGAAGCTCTTCTAGGAGAGCCTTAACATCTATTCCACTTTCCCCATCATTGTATGTCCTTCCTGTGGTCACTCTGCTGATTATGTTATTAGTCATACAACTTAAAACTTCTCTCAAATTTATCAGTGAATTCGAAGAATCACACTCCTGCCTGATTTTTTCAATCATATTCGATGTCTCTTCTTCTCTGATGTCACAATAAGATTGGACTCTTTTGTTGCTGAGAAGGTGAAGCACTAGGACGCTTCTAATTTGTCTCCAATATTCACCATAGGAACTAAATGTCACGTCCTTGGAGTCATAAAGGAGTATATCAGCCATTTTAGATTTAGGTCTGCTTGACCAGAGGATATCGTTGGTTTTCATAATATCTCGAGCAGCATCAACAGAGGAAGCAACAATCACTGGCTTACTTCCCAAGTGAAGTAGCATGACTGGACCATATTTTTGAGATAGTTTATTGGAGATGGTGGTAAGTTTTTGTTATTATTGGAAGTAGTAAAGAAACACTTACGAAGAAACAAAATGAAAACGAACAGAGGAACAAGAACAGAATACCAAGGAAGCTCCATTTTTTTATTTAGCAATTAGGAAAAATTGGGAATTAAGTATAGATATATGTAATATCTTATCATATTAATAAAAAGCGTCACCACATAAAATTAGGAGACGATCACCACATAACAGTTTTTTGTTCTTCTTATCTTGTTAAGTTAATTACTGCCTGTTGTTTCCTAGGACCATTATTTGATAGTAGCATGGGGCATGGAGTAAATTTTTATGCAAGCTTTACTAGTATTCCGTATGTATAAGTCCACTATACAATATAGTGAAGCGTTTGTTTGAACATTTCATTGCTGATACAATAACAGTATACATGTATACTGTTATTTGACTTTTAGATCTCATTTTGTTGTTATTATAAATAAAAGTACGTTAAAAGTTTTGTTTAATAATTTTGTATATCGAAAAGAAAAAAAAATGTAATATGTTAATCAATTTAACCAAAATAATAGAAAAAGTATGAATATACAAAAAGCAAACATCATAGCTTTTCCTCGTAGAGTTTTGATCATAACTAATGGCTACAATTTATATTTAAAAAATAATTTAAAATAGCCATATTCGAAATTTACTATTTGCATGTCATTAATGATGATTAACATAAGTATTATAATATTTTGGGGCCAAACTGCACCTTCGTATTGGATAACAGAGGACAATACATGAACTATTTGGGTTTTTTTTTGGGGGGGGGATGGGGGGGTCACTTTAGCGGGACGTGGTCCGCTTTAGCAAACCCCACGCCATTGCTAATGCAGGACTTGGTTTGCTTTAGTGAATCCCGCCCCTAAAGGGATGGTCACTTCGGGATTGGTCCGCTTTGGCTAGACCTGCAATGTACTAGATATCATAGATTTGGGAAGAATAGCTAAGTCTCCTATCAAACTCCCCGAATTCGTTGGAACCCGTCCGCATAACCTATATATGTTACCCTGTTAAATTCGACATTTTGGACTTAATGAAATCATAAAAAATTGAATTAGAGGTCTCCTTGACCCCAAACATGATAAAGCGCAACTACTAGTCAAAACTCAAAAAGATCAAAATACCTCGGAACTTCTAAAAATTAAGGCAGCACCTCTCCTAGGCCTAGAATCACCTCTCAAATCCAACGGAACCACCAAAAATTCAATCTGAGAATCCGAAACTCCAAATGGTACCAAAATTCAAATTTAACCGTCTTAAATCTTTAAGACTCCGATACTTGCATACTTCTCAACTTTTGATTATTTTTCCTACATCAACAGCGTAAACTGATAAAACAACACCTTAGAAAGTTGATGAAAGGGGTAAAATGGTATTTTCTTGAGAATTTTTTTAAATGGCCGTTGAGGTCATTAAAATATTCTTTTATTTTTATCTATATAATTCATCTTTTTTGTTTCATGGGACTCTTAACCAAGACCATCCTTTTCATTCTGTAATTAAAGTAGTGAAACGCTTATCACTATTGTATGCTTTAATTTGACATGATATAGAAGATTTTTGAATTTTGATTGGTTGTGGAAAAGGTGTCGATAAGAACTCGAAATATTATGTAATGATTCTATATATTTCTTTTTCTCATCTATATTTTTATGATTAAAGTCTTAAAATGATATGTATGTCGTATGAAACCTTACATGGCCTATTTGTAGTAGAGGACCCTGACTTGGGTTGTGCCTGAGATGGGCCTTTTAGATTTTCTGTTTTGTAATGTGGATTTGGGCATTAGGCCGAATGAGTTTGTATTTCTAATTTCCAATATATAAAATTTCTATTTTGCATTTTCTCCTCTCTATTTATTTTTTGTGATTTTTCACTATTAGACTTATTAATTTAATTTTTCATAAATTTTTAATTGTTGCAAGATTTTCATTTTTGTTCAAATCAGAATTAGTTATTTGTGACTTCATTGAAAGTTAGCTAACTACTAGCTAAAGTTCAAAATCTACATGTTTTCATAAAATTTTAATCGTTTTAATAATCTATAAAAAGTTACAAGGGATACACATACAACACAGGTGTTAATTTCTATTAAAGAAGAATCCCTGCTTTCTCCAAAATTGTTGTTTAGACCAGCATTTATGCTCTGATATTGCTAATAAGAGGTTTGTAAGAATTAATTTCTAATCATATATCTATTATCATGAGGTAGTCTTACACATTTTTTTAATAATAAGTAAAAGTACCCAAGTATGCACATATTGTAAACTTGAGTATAAATTAGAGTTTGATTTTCTGTCTTGATGTAAGATTGGAACAAGATCATTATTATCTAAAGGTATATGAACTTATCTTTCTCACATGTATAGGAAATTGTCACTTTCCCACCCATATATAGTTTACGAAATATGTACCTCGTGTAATATATAGCAGATACATATAGGATATACCTATACACAAGATATACAATTGAAGTGTATACTTTGACCATGTTGGTAAACCAGATGCCCAAACTATACTCATGATAATTCTAAGTCTCAAGTTTTAAAATTTGAACTATGAATTAATATATTAATACAAATTATATCGGAAGGTTTAAAATAAAAATAAGACATGCCTTCTTCAATCACGCTCTCTAGAAATGCATCCAAATCTTTAGCTACTTTCTTCACTCTGTTGTCCAGACCATTGATTTTATTAATCCATTTAAGCCACGGGATATAATCTCCAATATTAAAAGTATCTATAAGTGCAAGAAGTTCTTCCGTGGGAGCCCTAACATCGCTTCCACTTTCTCCATCATTGTATGTCCTTCCTGTGGTCACTCTGCCGATTATGTCATTTGTCATACAACTTAAAACAACTCTCAAATCAATCACTGGATTCGAAGAATTAGCACATGCTTTCCTGATTTCATCAATCATGTTCGATGTTTCTTCTTCTCTGATATCACAATAAGACTGGACTCTTTTGTTGCTCAGAAGGTGAAACACAGTGACACTTCTAATTTGTCTCCAGTATTCACCATGGGGACTAAAAGACACGTCCTTGGAGCCATAAAGTAGTTTATCAGCCATTTTAGATTTAGGTCTGTTTGACCAGACGAGATCGTTGGTTTTCACGATATCACGAGCAGCTTCTACAGAGGATGAGACTCCGATACTTGCATACTTCTCAACTTTTGATTATTTTTCCTACATCAACAGCGTAAACTGATAAAACAACACCTTAGTGCAACAATCACTGGCTTGCTGCCCAAGTGAAGTAGCATCACTGGACCATATTTTTTCGACAGTTTATGGAGAGAACGATGAGGATGCAATCCAAGTTGATGCAAATGGGAGCTTTCTTGGAGATGGTGGTAAGTTTTTGTTATTATTGGATGTAGTAAAGAAGAACTTATGAAGAAACAAGATGAAACCAAACAGAGGAACAAGAATAGAATACCAAGGAAAATCCATTTTTTTTTAATTTAGCAATTAAGAGAAATTGAGAATTGAGTACAGACATATGTATATATAATCATAACAAGAAAAGCTTTACCACATAAACTAAATTAGGAGACGATCACCACATAACAGCTTTTTTGTTCTTTTTTTCTTGTTTAATTACTGTTTCCTTGGACCATTATTGATAGTAACCATTGAGTAATTTTTATGCAAGTTTTATGGTATTCTGCATTAATTTGTGCGATCAAAAAAAATCAAATTCCCTGTAGTGGCAGGCTGGTAGTGTTTGTCTAAATATTTCATGAATGTTATAGTGAAATTATGTTATATATGTGAACTGAGTTTTGACATTTAAATGTCATGTGTTGGAGTAACATTTCAATATTAAAATATATTAAGATTGCTTCATATAAATTGTCACATTTGTGAATTGCAAATGTTTACTGCACATTGAAGTGCATTAATGTAAAATATTGCAATAATTTCTCATATAACTCTAATAACCTCTAACTCATTATTCTCTCGTTATTCAACCTCTTTATTCTTGTAACTTATGTAACTTTTGGGCTATTCATTTACTCAATTTACTATCCATTATCTTTCTATTCATTGCAAGGAAGGTTCCTCATTTATAAATAGCGTTGGTCTTATTTTCTATTGGTACAAGAGCAAGAATGTACACAAGAAAAAACTTCATTGCAACAAGAGCTTGAGTGCTCTCTTCTTCCATGGTTGCTTGTTGATCTTTATCAACTTCAACGATTTCAATTCTAACATCGTTCGCAAAGTATTTTGGCACATGACTATTATCTCCTTGAAATGCTACTGCCAGGTTTGGTCCCCTTATTTATTTGACTTTTCCTTTTTCCCGTTTCTTGTTTACGGGGTTGTTTGGTAAAGAGTATTAGATAATACATGTATTAGTTTTATGTATTAATAGCATTTTTTTATTAAAAAAAGTACTCCATTAGTTATTTTCTTTATTTGGTAATAAAGTATGTATAACTAAATTCATGGTATTAGTAAAACAAAGGGTTTAAACTATGCATTAGCATGATAAAGACACAGTTGTCTCTCAAAACCTTTGACACATCTTTTTCATCATGTTTATTTGTAGAGGGTATTTGTATAACTAATTTTTTAAAAATAAATTATGAAATTCATGTTATTTTTCAATACAACAAATCAAACATTGCATAAGAAATAATCTCAGCATTAACTATTGCAAGTATGACTAATACAAACATAATTAATATATTAATATTCACTATTCTTGTACACTCATCAAACTCTATTGAACATTGAACAATTAACTTATTTTAAACATTGAAAAAAAGCATATGTTGATGACTAAGATAAGTGATCTGCACGACATATATAAATATGTAGATTCGTGTCACCAATAAATCAGAGAAAATGAAGTAGCTACTAGGGAGGGATAAAAAGAAAATGTAAAGGAAGAGGAGAAAAACTCTTAATAATAAGTAGAGCATGGAGTTGCCACTGCTAGCAGAGGTGATTTCCTACGAATAGCGACGCCACTGGCTTCAGTCATATCCAAATCCTCTGGTTTTATCCCTTCTGGTAATGCAAAATTGAATTTGTGCACGAGCCTCGCTAATGCTAGCTCAATCACCGCAATAGCAAAAGTACTTCCTGGACAGCCCCTTCTGCCTGCTCCAAACGGAATCAACTCAAAGTTTAGTCCTTTGACATCAATATTACTATTTAAAAACCTCTCTGGTCGATACTCCTCTGGATTTTCCCATGATAATGGATCTCTTCCTATTGTCCAAGCATTGATAAGGATTTGAGTTTTTGCAGGTATATGATAGCCTAGTAACTTTACAACTTCCATTGATTCTCGAGGAATTAGCAATGGAACTGGTGGATGAAGCCTGAGAGCCTCTTTGATCACTGCTTTCAGATATTGCATATTTCCCAAGTCATCCTCTGTTATCTCTGTTATTCCTTGGGCTAATCCTCGGACTTCATTCTGTAATTTTTCCATGGTTCTTGGATGTCTCAAAAGCTCTGTCATTATCCACTCTAAAGTTGTATACGATGTGTCTGTACCAGCAGCAAAATTATCCTAATACATCATAACATATCATATCATATTCGTTCATATTCATATTTTTTAATTTCAAAATTGGATTATGTTTTAATTTCAAAAAAAAGATCATTCTTTTTTAAACAAACTTATAAAAGAAAGTCATTCTTTATTAAATGGTGGAAGTTTAAAAATTGTGTTCAGTAAATTGAAAGAAAAAAAAAATAAAAATAACTGTTAAAATCTTTTTTAAAAAATATAACTAATTTAATTTTTAAAAGGATAAAAATATCCAACAACTTTCTATGAATGTTTTCTTCTTTCAATTTCTGGTATAAACATATAAATATTTTACATTTTATTTTATATTTTTATTTGAAATAATAGTACTTTAACTAATATTTATTTATTTATTATCGAGGTAAAATCTTTTTAAATAAAAGAGAGAGTATAGTACACACTGCGGTAAGATTGGAATAAAAAAGAGAGGTGCGTATTTCAAACTAACAGGTGATAGTTTTGGCTATGAAACTCAAAAAAGAAATAGTTCAAATATATTTTTGACACTTATCTAAAATTGTTACGCGAATTATGCGTATGTGACTAGGTGGAAGCATAATCAATAATATTCTTCATCACCAAGCTTTAACAATATAGTAGTACGAATTATATTCAAATGCTTCGAAGGAAAAATTAAAACAAAACATGCCAAGTAGGCAATAAATAGTATGAAAGATGCTTAATTACCAAGATGATAGCTTTCAATGAATCCCTTTGAAGAATAAATCCAGTTTCCTTTCCATTCTGAATTTCCAGCAAAACGTCTACAAAGTCTTTAGCTTCACCCGTACTGTATTCTCCTTTCTTTTTCTTACTAATGTGTTCTTCAATCACACTCTCCAAAAATGTATCCAACTCTCTAGCTACTTTCTCCGCGTTGTTGTCCAAACCAATGATTTTATCAACCCATTCAAGCCATGGAATATAATCCCCAATGCTAAAAGTACCCAAAAGTTTGCCAAATTCATCTAAAATGGCCTTAGCATTCTATTCCACTTTCTTTTTCATTGTATTTCCTCCCTAAGGCCACTCTGCTAATTATGTTATTGGTGAGTGAACATAAATGTTCTCTTAAATTTATCGTTGAACTCGAGGAATCACATCCTTGTCTGATTTTTTCAATCATATTCGCTGTTTCTTCTTCTCTGACATGACTATAAGATTGGACTCTTTTGTTGCTGAGAAGGTGAAGTACGGTGATACTTCTAATTTGTCTCCAGTATTCACCATGGGGACTAAATCCGACGTCCTTTGAGCCATATAGGAGTTTATCTGCGATTCTGTATTTAGGTCTGGTTGCGCATACGTGATCGTGAGTTTTCATGATATCGCGAGCAGCTTCAACAGAGGAAGCAACCATCACTGGCTTACTGCCGAGGTGAAGTAGCATGACTGGACCATATTTTTGTGATAGTTTATGGAGAGAGCGATGAGGATGCGACCCAAGTTGATGCAGATTTCCTATGATTGGAAGCTTTGTTGGAGATGGTGGTAAAACCTTTTTTGATTATTTGAAGTAGCAAAGAAGTAGTGATGAAGGAAGAAAATGAATAGAAACAGAGGAATGAGAAGAGCATACCAGGGAAGATCCATTCTTTTGTCTTTTCGGCGACAGAGGAAATATAGAATTGAGTATATAAATGGAGACAAGTAGTATGGTAATATAACCTGATCTTTAATTTATAATTTGTGTACACCGTTGTTCTGAGAGTTTCACCACACAACTAAAGGAAATGATAGAGAGAGGCTTGACAAGTGCTCCAACTTATGAACACGAATTTTCGTTTAGTTCACTACTATTTATTTTCTCTATTTTTTTAGAAGACGACCTGGTAATTGAATTGATGTAATTATCAGCATACTATGTACTATGAATTGTTGTTTGTCATAATATAATTATAGTTTCTAATTATAAGATTATATTAAATTTTAAAATAAAATTCAATCATCTAAAGATAAAAATTTATATTAGACAAATAAAGATATTTACAAATAATATTAAAGATATATGTTATCTTTTGAATATATATTTATTACTAAGCATATGTTTTTAACTGATATTACAAAAAAAATCATTTTATATTCTTAAATTAATCATAAAAATTAAAAATACAAGTTCTATACGAACATATGAAATGTATATTTGACAAAAAAAAATGGAATATTATAAATACAATATTATAGTAAAATTATTACAACATCTGACAAAAAGATAATCTATGAAATTTAATTAAAGAATTAATGACTTGTAATGTGAAATATCAAGTCAATACTACTAAAGCAAATGAAAAACTAAAATCATGACATAATTCTAAATTGAAAATAAAAAATTTAACATAATACTCTTATGTCAAATTAACACATAATGTACATAAATACGATTTAAAAGGAAAAAATAAATTTGTAACTTTATTCAACAATGAACTCTACTTTAATTTAAAAATTAGAATACAAATAAAATTGTGCTAATAAACAAAACAAATAAATAAACAAGATAATATGAAAAATTGCATTTAATTACATGAAGTAAAGGTTGAGAATGAAAAGAAAATGACCACTAAATATTATAAAATAAAATATATTTTCAAAAATGTTAGAATAATTAAAACAATAGAAATAAAAATACCATTTGAGCCTAAAGTAAAATTGGACGAGTCATAACCCAACCCAATCTTCTCTATTTGAGCCCATTTTAATATCCTCAATTTCAACCTAACTCGCCCATTTGACAATCCTAGAACTTACCATACATTTTCTTTTCAAATAATTGAATGTCTCGTATTTTTTGTTAATGAATAATCTTGTCAATTCATCCGACATTTTTGCTTAACCTCGTGTCCTCGTCCTTTTGTCTTCTCTTTATTGTCTTTGATTCTATACTCTGTATTTTATTGATGATAACATTTTGACCATTACATAGTACTAGATATCAAAAAAGATGTTACTAAAAAAGATACATATAGAATAGCTTGAACTTTTCGACATATGTATAAAACACCCATAAAGGGAGTCCCCAGTACATTTTTTACAAAAGTTGTTACCTACTAGCAGTAATGGAAGTATTGTTCCATGGCATATATTGGTGACTAAGATAAGTAATTTGCAGAATGTATAAGTATGTGGATTCGAGTCACCAAGAGCAAAACAATGTGGGCGATCCTAGGAAGGAAGAGGGGAGGAAAAAAAATCCTTAATAAGAACTAGAGCATGGAGTTGCCACTGCTAGCAGAGGTGATTTCCTACGAATAGTGACGCCACTGGCTTCAGTCATATCCAAATCCTCTGGTTTTATCCCTTCTGGTAATGCAAAATTGAACTTGTGCACAAGCCTTGCTAACGCTAGCTCAATTACCACAATAGCAAAACTACTTCCGGGGCAGCCCCTTCTGCCAGATCCAAACGGAATCAGCTCAAAGTTTAGTCCTTTCATATCAATATTACTATTTAAGAACCTCTCTGGTTGATACTCCTCTGAATTTCCCCATGATAATGGATCTCTTCCAACTGTCCAAGCATTGATAATGATTCGAGTTTTTGCGGGTATGTGATAGCCTAGTAACTTTACATCTTCCATTGATTCTCGAGGAAGTAGGAGTGGAACCGGTGGATGAAGCCTCAGAGTCTCTTTTGATCACTGCTTTCAAATATTGCATATTTCCTTAAGTCTTCCTCTGTTATCTCTGTTTTTCCCTTAGCTAATCCTCACACTTCATTCTGTAATTTTTTCATGGCTCTTGGATGCCTCAAAAGCTCTGTCATTGTCCACTCTAAAGCTGTATACGTAGTGTCCGTACCACCAATGAAATTGTTCTGTGCATCATATCATGTCATATTTTTTATATTTAAAATAGAAACTCCTGACTTCAACAGTAGATTACGTTTTTGCCGCTCTATATATTAAAATAGTATAAAATATATAATTATTTAAATATTAAATATTTTAATTTAATTACATGAATGTGTAATAACTTTTTGACTTCATCCAATTGATTCCTAATTAAATAACTAATTTTAAAATAGCAGGAGGGGGGAAATGCAATGGAGACCATATAAATTCCTAACTTTATATTATGATACTCCTTGTATTTCAAAAAGAATGATTTGGTTTGACTTGGTACGAAATTTAAAAAATAAAGAAGAATTTTTAATTTAAATTAAAATTATGTTAAATATACCAAAATATTTTTTAATCTTATATTATGGTCTTAAACATGTCACATGGAAATATAAAATTAAAATATTGTTAGAAAAAGAAAAGGATTATTCTTTTTAAAGAAAGTCACTTTTTTTAAGCAGAGAGAGTATATGAATTTTCTCAAGTAAAATTCAGGAGAAAAATAGAAATAACTGTTGAAATATTTTGAATAAAATACAACTAAATATAATTTTTAAAAGAGTAAAAGTATCTAACAACTTTCTATGAATGTTTTCTTCTTTCAGTGTTTGGTATAAACATATAAATTCCTCTTACTAATAAATATTACTATTCCTTAGACATAATCTTCAAGATAAACATATAAGAAAGTAAATCATACTTATGGAGTTAAAAGGTAAATTAGGAACTAAGTGTAAAATTATCTGTTGAGTTCATAAACTGGATAAATATTATTGAACATCTCAAAATATTATAATAGACAAGTAAAGATGGACGGAGGAAATATTATTTACATTGATTAATATGGGGGTAGACGAGGCCAGATACTATTTAAAAAGAAACATTTGTGCTGGATCATGTGTAAATATAGTAGTACGAATTATATTAAAATGCTTTGAAGGAAAAATTAAAACAAAACACGCCCAAGTTGGGAATAAATAGTATGAGAGATGCTTAATTACCAAGATGATAGGTTTTAATGAATCCCTTTGAAGAAGAAATCCAGTCTCTGTTCCATTGTGAATTTCCAACAAAACGTGTACGAAGTCTTTAGCTTCAGCCGTGCAGTATTCTCCTTTGTTTTTCCTACTAACGTGATCTTCAATTACACTCTCCAGAAATGTGTCCAACTCTCTAACGACTTTCTCCACTTTGTTGTCCAAACCAATGATTTTAACCACCCATTCAAGCCATGGAATATAATCCCCAATTCTGAAAGTACCCATGAGTTCACCAAATTCATCGTGAGAGAACAGAAACAATCTCTTAAATCTATCACTGAACTCGAAGAATTAGAATCACACTCTTGTCTGATTTTTTCAATCATGTTCGATGTTTCTTCTTCTCTGATATCACGATAAGATCGAACTCTTTTGTTGCTGAGAAGGTGAAGCACGGTAACACTTTTAATTTGTCTCCAATATGGTGGACTAAAAGCCACTTCCTTTGATCCATAAAAGATTCTATCAGCAGTGCTAGATTTAGGTCTGTTTGAGCATACAAGATCGTGAGTTTTCATGATATCATGAGCAGCATCAACAGAGGAAGCAATAAGCACAGGCTTACAAGGAATGAGAAGAGCAATAAGCATCAACAGATTGCCTATGATTGGAAGCTTTTGTGGAGATGGAGGTAACTTTTTTTTATTATTAGAATTAGCAAAGAAGTATTGAGGAAGGAAGAGAAGAGCATACCAGGGAAGATCCATTCTTTCTTTCTTTTTTTCTCAACTAGGAAATCAGAATAACTAATTACTCTTAGCACAAGCAAATAATACACAGGAAGAGTTCCTGAATGATGTTAAAAGATGGCAGAGGAGTTCCCAAAAACCATATTTTTCTAAGGACAGTAAATCTATTTTCACCTCAAGGTTTCCTCTGATTTTATCAACTTGTATTATTTGCATGACACAGAAGATAATCCCACTCGAACTTCAACCACAAATTCTCTTTTGTAAGATGTAATTAAGTTCACTACATTTTCTTTTCCTTCTATTATTTACTGAGTGGGTTCATTTTGGTTACTTAAGATGGTATCATGGTGAGGTGTTAGATTTAAGTAGTGGACAACCAATATATAATGATTGGCAAGTTACGGAATATTCAGATGTTGATGCGGACAGAATATCTTATTTTGAATTAAGAAGCTACATTAAAAATTTGGGATACATAACAGCTTGCGCATTAGTATTAAACCATCTAATAGTGGCATTTTGAAGAGATTAATAATGATATGAATATTTCAGATTTGTGTTATTCTTTGAAAGGTGGAGATATATGCTGCAATAATAAATTGCATAGCTCCATACTCTCTTTTCTCTTTTAAAAAAATGTCTCCAATACACATAAAAAATTGGCCAACCATAGTTGTATTATTGTTACTACTATAAATTAGTTATCAATGACGTCTCTTCTTCTCATACTGAACCAAATGAATGGACTCATAAGCGCTTCTCACTTGCCTCCATAACTATTCATTGCCATATCTGTTGAACCGTAAAGCAATCGGTCATGGAAGGTTGATTTAGGCCTTGTGAAAACCAAATCATGTAGAAAAATTGAAATTAAAAAGTCACCAAAGATGGAAAAAGACATTAATTTTTTTTCGCGAGCTGAAAGTAGCAAACTAAAACAGAGGAAGAATTATAGTACTCCAGTAAATTAGAGTTTTTCCATCAACTGGACAGAACTTTAGCACAAAGGAGAGAAATACGGACAGGGAGAGAAGTCGTGGCAGGTAGTACCAAGATCTCTTTAAAAAACAATTCTGGAAGTTTGGCCAACAAGAGAAATAGATAAGCTCAAAATAAGGTCTCACGTCATTAAATACTAATACATTTAATTTTATTAAAAATATTGATACATAAATAAAGAAAGATACTTAGCAAGTATATTTAACAGTTCTAATAGGGGGGAAAAAACATTATTTGTCTAAGCGTATGTTGGAGGCAGCCTACCAGATTGCAGGCAACTTCCAAAGGCACTGCTACATACAACATAAGAAATCAACTGCGTGGAGTTGCGACGACTAAGAGAGGGAATTTTCGTCTGACTGTAATTCCAAGGGCTTCATCCACATCCAAATCTTCCGCTTTTCCTCCATTTGGTAACGAGAAGTCAAAATGAAACAACATTCTTGCCAATGCCAACTCGTTCACGACCTTAGCGAATGTGATTCCAGGACAACCTCTTCTGCCCGCACCAAATGGAATTAACTCAAAATGTAACCCTTTGTAATCTACACTACTATCCAAAAACCTTTCTGGTCGAAACTCCTCTGGATTTTCCCATAGGGTCGGGTCCCTGGAGATGGCCCATGGACAAACAAAGACTTGAGTCCCAGCAGCCACGTCATAGCCCAATACTTTGGTGTCCTTCATTGCTTCCCGTGGAAGCAATGGCACCGGAGAGTGAAGACGTAGGCTCTCTTTCAATACTGCTTTTAAATAAGGCATGTGCTCCAAGTCGTCCTCTGTTACATCCGCCTTCCCTTGATTTACTTGTCTCACCTCGTCTCTTAATTTTTGTAACGTCTTTGGATTTCTCATGAGTTCGTTCATTGTCCATTCCAAAAGAGTGGAGGTTGTATCTGTTCCTGCTGCAAACATATCCATGATGATAGCTTTAATGGAATCCATTTCAACTTTAAATCCCGACTTGTTTTCTCTCTGAACTTGGAGCAATATATCCACAAAGTCTGCTGACCCTTCCTCTTTCTCATCATCTATTTTCTTCTTATTCTGCCTGTGTTCCTCAATTACTCCTTCCAAAAATGCATCAAACTCCGCAGCCACTTTGTTCACTTTTGCATTTAAACCATTGAAATGATTCACCCACGCGAGCCATGGCATGTAATCACCGATGTTAAAAACACCCAACAATTCAACAAACTCCAACAGCAATGACTTGAATTTTTTCCCTTCTTCGCCATCACAATACTTCCTTCCTAAGGCCACCCTGCAGAGCACGTCGTTGGTCATACTCACAAACAGATCCGTCAAATCGACAACTTGTGAATTGTCAATTGAGTCCCTAATCTTTTGGAGAAGAAGAGAAGTTTCTTCTTCCCTAATTTTGCTAAACGATTGAACTCTTTTGTTGTTCAACAGCTGAAGCATACAGATACTTCGGGCATTCCTCCAGTACTCTCCGTACGGAGTGAAGGCCACGTCTTTCGGGCCAAAGAAAAGCTTGCTGGGAATACTGGAAATGGGCTTATTAGCAAAGCCCAAGTCTTGTGTTTTCATGATCTGGGAAGCTGCTTCGGCTGAGGAAGCGACTAATACTGGGACGCTGCCGAACTGGAGCATCATCATCGGGCCATGTTGGTTCGACAGTTTTTGGAGAGAGCGGTGTGGTTGTTGGCCCAATTGGTGAAAGTTTCCTATCAACGGAAGCTTTGGAGGAGATGGAGGAAGATTTTTCTTTGTTTTTTTAGTTGAACGATTGAAAAATGATAGTATAACAAATGTCAAGAAAATTAAGAAAGGAAAAACTGCAGATAGTGAAATCATTTTATTTTTTATTATAATTATTTTTATCTTTGGAAGAAATAGAAGAGATATTGGTTAAATGTGCATGTTTGAGAAGTGGAGAGATGTTCTCCTTTTATAGATGTCTATTAGCACAACTAGTATTATTTTTATTTTATTAGAAAAAAGAAACCAGTCGGAAGGAAAGAGGGTTGTGGGAGCATGCAATATTGCAGTCGATAGAGGACAAAGAAAGCGACAATTTTGAAAAAATCAAGCGAGAGGTAACATAATTGAAGAAATTTGCAAATTTACAATCTGTTTAGCTTATATTTAATGCTTTTAAAAATTAAAATAGTTTTTAATCACTTGTGAAATCTTTAGATAGATTTTTAACTAATATCTATAATAAGATGCTAAAAGCCATAAAAACAATTAGTTTTAAACTAAAATGTTAAAAATTATAAATTAAAATTTTTAACTTATACATCAATTAAAATGAAAAGTCCATCCAAACAAGTAACTAGTAAAAGGTAGTATACGTTATTTCACTATATAAGCGATTAGGAGAGAACATATATTTTCCTTTTTAGTCTATAATTAGAAATAAATTAATTTTAAAATTTTATTTATATTCTTAATAAAATTGTGTATAACCATACAACTACGAGTGTCCAAAAACTTATTTTATACAATAAATTTCAAAAAAAAAATTGTGTTTCTTACTTTTTAAATTTAAACAGCATCACGTAAATTAGGATAGAAAAAATATTAATTTTTCTTATGTCACGCTTTGTATTTCATTGTTATCTACTTTCTTGTGGTCTATTTTTAGAACTGCTTTGAAATATTTTATTTAAATTGAGAATCTATTTAAAATCACTTCAAAAATTTGTGTATACTTATCCTCTCCAAATTTTAGGAATTACATTGGATATTAGTGACGTTATTGTTATGGTTACATGTTTAAATTTTGAAGTAACTAAAAGTAGTTATGTTGTAAGGGGAATTATATGAACTTACAACGTTAAAAATTACTTATTTCTTTTGTGTCCACAATAAAATAAGTCTACTCCATTACAATATCATATACATGGTAATCGTACAAAAATAAAATTTGAAAAAGATAAAATTTAGGCATACTTTATTATTATCTTGAAGATGAAGAGATTATTTTGAATAGACTCCAATTCTATTAATTTGAGCATAATATAATTTAGTGGCGCATTCAGCATTTTCGTTAAGGGTGTTCATATTTGTAGATATGAGTGGATGATTTTTGTATCAAGGATGTTCAATGATTGATATATATTAAAATATTTATATTTAACCTATATATTCAAAAAAAACCAACGAAGATGAACAAAGTTTTCCAATAAAGAGTCTGACCATTCTTAGGTGAATATAGCTCTCCACCTGATATAATTTGAAGACTTTAAAATACAGTCAAACTCCTTTTTTTATAATGGTGCCACTTATGATCAGCTATTACTATTTCTTTTATTACTATAAATAACATATAAATTCAACTTTCAGAATTGGCGATTTGATTTTCTGAAAGTCGACTTATTTGAAATTCCACTATATCACCATAAAAATTCTTCTATCTTAAAATAGTTTTTACTTTGACTAATAATAGATTAATATTTTATCATTAAATTTCCATTCCAGGATGTCGACTTTCTTTGGTCTAATTAACAGTGTTTGTTTGGAACATTGACTCCTTTTACATGTTTTTTAAAAATCCTTGACGACATGTATCCCGGGGTATGCACCAAAATCAAATAAAATCTTACAGCAAGAAATAGATTTCATAATTTCCTCAAATTTACTGCTCCACTTGTAAAAAAGGGTAATAAATTATATAAGAGATGGATAGTCGAATTCTCACTAAAAACGTGAGGACCAAGGTTGCACCGGAGGACTCTTTAATAATGCCTTAGAATTCATCGTGAAAAATTATTTATCAAAAAAATTAAATATTTGGTTCATATTATATTTTTAGGGGATGAGTAAAGTGAGGTTGATCATTAAATGGTTTCAATGAATATTTTTTAATTGTTAAAATATTGGTTAGAAATAAAAATTAATTAAATAGATTGAATGACTTTAAGAGTAAAATATTAATAGTTGAGTGAGTCTCTAAGAAAAGAACTTATAGTTGAATGACTTTGAAGTTTAAAATGAAAGTTGAGTGACTTTCTGGAAAAAGAATCACTAGTTGAGTGATCATCTGTGATATTAACTTAACATTTAAAATATGATATATTAAATATAAAAATAATTTAAGAATTAGAATTAATGTATCTGGATTATATTCGATGAGTGAAAATACTGAAAAACATGATAAATAAAAGAGTATAATTAGGTGCTGCATTCAGCGCTGGACTTGGACAAATATTTGTCACTTAAAAGCTTACTGAAGATGTCCAATTTATTATTTCCTTTTTACCTCATTTTTTTCCTCTGGATTGTTAGAAAAAACCTAAAGGAAAAAAGTAGCTTCAGATAAAGGAAAGAACTTATATGAAAAAGATAAGGTTTAAAAGAGAGAGTAATCTTAATGGGTATATAGGGGAGGATCATATTACAAAAATTAACTTCAATTAATTTGATACGATGATCAAGTAATCGAATGATGAATAAACAAAATTTGTTCACTATTAAATACTCTAACTTACAACACTTGCTTAATATAATACTGAGGCCAAGTTTAAGTGTTTAACATTAATATAATCGACATATTATCTATTACTATGGTTGAAGAAAGAGAAGGAAAAAAGTGTGAGTCGGGTAGAGCTAGACTTGTGATTTAGAGTCTATTTGGTATTGTTGTTAAAATTATTCATTTTTAGGTATACTTTTTTAAAATAGTTTTTCAAGAAAGTACTTAAAAAATATGTTTTGTATTTAGCTAATTTATTAGAAATGTATTTTTGATAAGCAGATTGTGTTTGACTAATCTATTTTTAAAAAGTAATTTTTAAGAATTAAATTATGAAAAAGCACAAGTATCAATGAACTTTTAATATTAAGATTCTTTTATAGAGAGAAACTATTTTAAATATCCATTATCAAAATTTTAATCAAATTTTTATTTATATTAAGATAAAATGGACATCTTCAATTTTTTAATTAACATTATACACAGATAAATAAAAATAAATTAAATATTGATGTGATATTAACATGTTGGTTTAAATATAATTAAAAAAAATCAAATAAGATAATAAGATATAAATGTAAAATAAAATAAAAAATTTTATTAGACAAAAATAAAATTCTTAAATGAAATTTGACCAGACTTACAAGATCTGTTAATCAATTAATAAGAGATATACGCATAAATATGTATATATTGAACCGATATTTTGATCTTGAACAAAATAATTTTTTGTTTTTGCTTTTGCTTTTGCTTCAATTTCTCTTAAGGGCAAAAATTTTTAGCTTCTTCTCGATTACAAAAAAACTATTTCTGTTTTCATTCAAAAGTAATTTTATTGATTTATCAGATACCTTAATTTTTATTTTTATTTTCTTCGAAGTAACTGTTAAAAATCATCACTAGCCCATTCGATTACCCAGGAAGGCTCCGGAAGGTTCAGGAAGGCTCCGGAAGGTTCTGGAAGGCCCCGGAAGGTTCCGGAAGGTTTCGGAAGGCCCCGGAACACTATAGAAGCATGCAGAAGATTGAAGAAGGGCCTAGTGCAGCCTAGAAGCTTCTAGAACCGTGTAGAAGTGTCTTGTACTTGTAAAATATCCTAGATATTTTCTTAGGAATAGTCTAGAGGATCAATCCTAGTCATAGGATATAATTGATCCTAGCCATCTCCTTGAGTGGTCTAATAAAAAGTTTAAGTACTCTTCACAAAAGAATCTTGTTCAATAATTTGGTATCAGAGCCCGGGTTGTGAGTTAGTGTGTTTGATCTCTTGAAAGTCTTAGTATGCTCTGTGGTTGCAGCTGTGACTGATCTTCCACATCAGAAATGATTTCTTGAGATTGTTAGGGAGTGAGTTTCTTTGTGTCGTGAGTAGTCCGTGACTCTGCAAGCTCTGTGTCAAAATCAGCTTGTTTGGTATTACTGAGGTACTGCCAACATGATGGGTGATCTCCATGTCGTCGGAGGAATCAAGAAACTCAACAACAACAACTACAACACATGGGCAACGTGCATGATGTCCTACTTACAAGGACAAGATCTTTGGGAGGTCGTTGGTGGAAGCGAAACTACGCCTCCGGAGGAAGATGCTAATGGCATCTTGCGTAAATGGAGAATCAAAGCAGGCAAAGCAATGTTTGCCTTGAAGACCACAATCGAAGAGGACTTGTTGGAGCATATTCGGGACAATAAGACACCAAAAGAAGCATGGGACACGTTCGTGATGCTTTTCTCAAAGAAGAATGATTCAAGGCTACAACTTCTAGAGAATGAGCTTTTGTCAATCTCACAAGGCGACTTGACGATTGCTCAGTATTTCCACAATGTCAAGTTGATATGTCGTGAGATTGCTGAATTGGATCCAATGTCTGTCATTGGAGAAGCTCGAATGATTATTGGTCCAAGAAAAGGTCCGTCGAGAGCAATGCAGCTACTTCTAAAAAGGAAATGGAGGAAGAATGAAATACTGAAGCACTATGTGCCATAGAAGAAACGGGTTGAGACCAGAATATAAAAGTTTTGTTCTCGCTGTACAAGGATGGCCCACTCAACCATCACTTGTAGAATTTGAGAACTTGCTAGCTGGACAAGAAGCGATGGCTAGGGAGAGCAAATCGATTATGAAGAAGACTGGATCATTGATTCAGGATGCTCAAACCACATGACTGGCGATGAGAAGAAACTGCAAGACAAGAAGGAATACAAAGGGAGTCGTGTGGTAGTTACAGCCAACAACTCGCAATTGCCAATTGCTCAAATTGGAAACACAACCATCCTTTCTGGTAATAAATCTGAGACACTATCACTACACAATGTCTTTCATGTACCAGGCATGATGAAGAACTTGTTGTCGGTGTCACAACTAACAAGATTCGGCAACTACGTTTTGTTCGGGCCATATGATGTGAAAGTATATCGAGATATTAAAATCTCGGGAAAGCCAACAATGGAAGGAAGAAGAGTGGAATCTGTCTATGTGTTATCGACAGAGTCTGCCTATATAGACAAAACTCGTAAAAATGAGACAGTAGATTTATGGCACGCAAGGCTGGGACACGTTGGCTATCACAAGTTAAAGGTCATAATGGAGAAATCCATGCTCGAAGGCCTACCTCAACTTGAAGTCAAAAACCATTAGAGTTGATACACTCTGATGTGTTCGGTCCAGTCAAGCAAGCATTAATCAGCGGGATGCGGTACATGGTGATGTTCATCGACGATTACTCGAGATATGTGTGGATTTTCTTCATGAAAGAGAAATCTGACACATTCTCAAAATTTTGAGAATTCAAGACAACAGTCGAAGGAGAAATGAAAATGAAGATTGATTGTCTACGCACAGATAATGGAGGAGAGTACATCTCAGAAGAATTTAATCGGTATCTACAAGAATGCGGGATACGTCGCTAGTTTACATGTGTTAATACTCTGCAATAAAATGGTGTTGCAGAGAGAAAGAATCGATATCTTGCAGAAATTTATCGAAGCATGCTACACGCGAAGAATGTCCCAGGAAAATTTTGGGCTGAAGCCATGAGAACTGCTGCTCATATGATCAACAAACTTCCCCAACCAAGGTTAGGTTTCATCTCACCTTTTGAAACACTATGGGATGTGAAACCTACAATTAGTTACTTCTGAGTATTTGGCTGCGTTTGCTATGTATTTGTGCCTAGTCATCTACGTAGCAAGTTCGATAAGAAAGCAGTCGCATGCATTTTTGTTGGATATGACAATCAAAGGAAATGGTGGAGATGTTGTGATCCAACAACTGGAAGATGTTATACGTCACGAGATGTAGTGTTTGATGAAGCATCTTCGTGGTGGTCTCTAGAGAAGAAAGCTTTAGCAGACTCGATTCTTATTGAAGAAATTTTACAACAGAAGATGGGGGAGGAAATTACACAAATTTGGTCAAATGTTAACCCGCCTGAAGATCCAAGCTATGTTGA
>DF362577.1:0-18808 GCA_000787875.1 Solanum virginianum | reverse complement strand
TATTTGAACTTATGCAGTTGGAGTCATGAGTCGATACATGCAAAGTCCAAAGAAGCCATTTGGATATGGCTCAAAAGATCTTGAGATATGTTAAGGGTACAATCGACTACGGTCTTTTGTACAAAAGAGGCGAAGATAGTAAGATAGTTGGATACTGTGATGCTAATTATGCAGGAGACCATGATACCCGAAGATCAACCACTGGGTATGTGTTCAAGCTCGGGTCAGGAACAATTTCTTGGTGTAGCAAAAGACAACCAACAGTAATGTTCAAAATGGATGAATTGTTCAAATTTCAAAAAGAATGTTTGAAACTTTTTTCATATTTGGTCTTTCATTTATTGAAGTTTTATATTTTCTAGGAGATAAATTACACTACAGATTTATGATTTCTTGAGGGGTAGTGTTAAAAATCATCACTAGCCCATTCGATTACCCAGGAAGGCTCCGGAAGGCTCCGAAAGGTTCAGGAAGGCTCCGGAAGGTTCTGGAAGGCCCCGGAAGGTTCCGAAAGGTTTCGAAAGGCCCCGAAACACTATAGAAGCATGCAGAAGATTGAAGAAGGGCCTAGTGCAGCCTAGAAGCTTCCAGAACCATGTAGAAGTGTCTTGCACTTGTAAAATATCCTAGATATTTTCTTAGGAAGAGTCTAGAGGATCAATTCTAGCCATATGATAGAATTGATTCTAGCCGTCCATTGAGGAGGTGTCTTAGTATAAATACCTCTCCCTAGTTTTCATTTAGAAACCAAGTAAGTCAAGTTATAAACAAGTCTTCTATAAGCTTTGAGTAGTCTAATAAAAAGTTTAAGTACTCTTCTGTGAAGAGTCTTGTTCAACAGTAACTGTTTCTAAACCGGTTCTAAATTCCCTACAATGATTGGACTGATAATATGCGGAGTTTAAAATTGTCAAATTAACTCTGGAAAATTCCAGTTGAATGTTTTTGACTCAATTAAATGGCTAACTAGCTTGACGGAGTAAAATTTTGGAATTTTTTTTTGTCGTATGGAAAAACTGAAATGTTGAGACAATCAAAATTTGAACTTAGTTCTTATCCAGCAACTTGATGATCTTTCCTTTTAATTTACGAGTTGAAATTCAATTTCCATTCAATTTCAAATTTATAACGTGAAATTTGAAGTTTGAAAAGTAAATTTAGGAGTTTTTACATTTTTCAAATTTTATTTATAAAACTTCAATTATGTTTTCGTGTCCAAATATAAATTTAAATATTTTTTTAATTTAATTTTAAAATATTATTATTTTCTTAACATGAATCAACCGTTTTAAAAAATTATTATTATTATTTGATTGAAACTCACACATGTACATTCAAAATATGATAATCAAATCTGATTATGACTTAGAATTTATGAACTAAAAATCTTGATTTTGCCCACAAGCATAAAAGGAAGTAAATCAATTTTTACACTTGTGCCATTAATTTTATGTGAAAGTATTTTTACGCTCAGAGAGAATAATTTAATTTGAATGTAATTTTTTAAATATTTTAAATTATTATTTATGTTGATTTATAATACTTTTTATGTAAATATTATTTTAAAATAATAGAAATGAAATATCTATACTCATATTTATAATTGAAATTAAGTATTATTGACTCTTACATTCTAAATTTAGTCATCACATTAATTGAAATGGAAAAAATATAATTTAAATCAAGTAGAGTATTAACAAAACTGAGACCGAGGGAGTCTATTTTGAATCAAATAAAGTATATTTTAACTTAAAAGTTGGCGCCACCAAGGCAGACTTCCTAGTTAATTAAAAAAAACGGAACAATATATATATATATATATATATATATATATATATATACATATTTATTTATTTAGTCATCACTTGACTCACTTATTCTTCAATTGTTTAGGTGGCCCATTTCCGACGCATCCAATTCTGTCAATTTGTATTTGTTAATTAAGATGGCCACAACTCTATGCATACATTTATTTCTGGTACGGGGTTTTATTTGAATTTTTTTTGATAAAAAATTAAATTATTTATATTATTATTTTTTTGTCTCATATTATATGAATATTTTTTTATAAATATTTTTATTTTATTTTATATGACATTTACTAAATTAGAAAGGAATTAATTTTTTTATTTTATTTTACCCCATTATTAATATAATATTTGAAAATTACAAGAGGCTAATTAATTACTTTCACATTCAAAAAGTAAACTATTCATATATTTTATGTATATTTTTTCTAACTTAATTTAATGTACATTGATATGAATAAAGGGTAAAATGATAAAATTTATTAGGGTATTAATAATTTCTTAATCATCATATAAAATAAAAAATGCTCATATAAAATAAAATAAAATAAAATAATGGGAGGAGGTTGAATAATTGGTTTGTTCCTTTCAGTTGTGACTTGTGTACAAATTAAACATACACTGGTTTTGACTATCCTAGTCCTGGTCTTATACTCCCGTCGTCTCTTTTTAATTATTATATTGTGTTTTTTTAAAATTAATTCAATTAATTTTTAATATTAAATTAATTAGATATTTAAAATTAAAAAAATTAAATATTTAAAAATTATACAGAAAATATTATTGATTTTAATTTTAAAATTGTGATAACTAAAATGGAATAAAGGGAATATAATTTTCTTGGTAAGTCTTTCTATCCAAATTAAATAAATTAAAGTTTCCGAATTTGACTACAGACATATACAATATTATTAATTATTAGGTGGAGACTGAAAATTAATTTAATTATATAAATAGAGGTGACGCAAATGCACGGGAAAATTCTTAGCGAGAAAATTACAGTTTTACCTTTCATATAGGTTAGTCTCTGATTTTTATCCTTCAAATAAATTGGTTTTTAATTTGTTTTTTCCTTTAGTAATCGAGCTTGTGTCCAGCATAGCATAAGTCCTTTTAAGTCCGTGAAATATTATGATCTGAGAATATAAATTTATATCCTTAGCAATTTAAATTTATGTTTGGTGGAGCATAAATTTTTTAAATGCATGGACATAATTTATAAAATATTATGAAGAAAAATTTATACAAGTAAGTGCAAAAGTATCAATAGCACAAGAGGAACTACACTTTTTCTCCATGAATAATAATACATGCAAAATTACAGGAGTTAATTCTGTATGGTATATGTGTAAGTTATTCGGTTGCCAAAATTCTTGTATTATTAGAGTTGTTTAATTAACTCGTTAGAATTTTTATGCTGTTATTTAGAACTTATTACAAACTTATATATAAATTCGATTTTCTATCAAATCAAATAATTTAATCTTAAATAGTTAAAAATTACTATAATAACATCTATTTACTGAACCATGATAAAATGGTAAATGGATGTATAGAATAATGAAACTCTTATCATACAATCAGGTAATCATCCCGTCTTAGTTTATGTCACTCTTCAATTTAACCAATATTTCTTTATGACATTTTTTTATATTTAAAACAATTTAATTTATATAATTTTTTTACAAAAAGAAAAAAAAAAAACATCCTAGACAGTTAGGCTCAGTTCTCAGGTCTCACATTACATTTTCAAAAAAGTCGCCTCTTTTGTCCTTTGTCGGCTGCATTATGAGTATTATTTTTTTTGTCCTCTCACCTATTAAAGGAGATCAATTCTCCACTTCTCAAACATGCAGATCCAACCAATATCTCTTCTATTTACTAGCAAAGGATAAAACTAATTACGATCGAAAAGAAAATGATTTCTTCATTTGCCCTTTTTTCTTTTTTATTTTTCTTGTCATTTATTCTGCTATCATTTTTCAATTATTCATCCAAAAAATTCAAGAAAAATCTTCCTCCATCTCCTCAAAAGCTTCCGTTGATCGGAAACTTTCATCAATTGGGCCTACAACCACACCGCTCTCTCCAAAAACTAACGAACCAACATGGCCCGATGATGATGCTCCAGTTCGGCAGCGTCCCAGTATTAGTTGCTTCCTCAGCCGAAGCAGCTTCCCAGATCATGAAAACACAAGATATGGGCTTTGCTAACAAGCCCAAATCCAGTATTCCCAGCAAGCTTTTCTTCGGCCCGAAAGACGTGGCCTTCACTCCGTATGGAGAGTACTGGAGGAATGCTAGAAGTATTTGTATGCTTCAGCTTTTGAACAACAAAAGAGTTCAATCGTTTAGCAAAATTAGGGAAGAAGAGACTTCTCTTCTTCTCCGAAAGATTAGGGACTCAATTGGCAATTCACAAGTTGTCGATTTGACGGATCTGTTTGTGAGTATGACCAACGACGTGCTCTGCAGGGTGGCCTTAGGAAGGAAGTATTGTGATGGTGAAGAAGGGAAAAAATTCAAGTCATTGCTGTTGGAGTTTGTTGAATTGTTGGGTGTTTTTAACATCGGTGATTACATGCCATGGCTCGCGTGGGTGAATCATTTCAACGGTTTAAATGCAAAAGTAAACAAAGTGGCTGCGGAGTTTGATGCATTTTTGGAAGGAGTAATTGAGGAACACAGGCAGAATAAGAAGAAAATAGACGATGAGAAAGAGGAAGGGTCAGCAGACTTTGTGGATATTTTGCTCCAAGTTCAGCGAGAAAACAAGTCGGGATTTAAAGTTGAAATGGATTCGATTAAAGCTATCATCATGGATATGTTTTCAGCAGGAACAGATACAACCTCCACTCTTCTAGAATGGACAATGAATGAACTCATGAGAAATCCAAAGACGTTACAAAAATTAAGAGACGAGGTGAGACAAGTAACTCAAGGGAAGTCGGATGTAACAGAGGACGACTTGGAGCACATGCCTTATTTAAAAGCAGTATTGAAAGAGAGCCTACGTCTTCACTCTCCGGTGCCATTGCTTCCGCGGGAAGCAATGAAGGACACCAAAGTATTGGGCTATGACGTGGCTGCTGGGACTCAGGCTACGACGTAGCTGCTGGGACTCAAGTCTTTGTTTGTCCGTGGGCAATCTCCAGGGATCCAACCATATGGGAAAATCCAGAGGAGTTTCGACCAGAAAGGTTTTCGGATAGTAGTGTAGATTACAAAGGGTTACATTTCGAGTTAATTCCATTTGGTGCTGGCAGAAGAGGTTGTCCTGGAATCACATTCGCTAAGGTCGTGAACGAGTTGGCATTGGCAAGAATGTTGTTTCATTTTGACTTCTCGTTACCAAATGGAGGAAAAGCGGAAGATTTGGATGTGGATGAAGCCCTTGGAATTACAGTCAGACGAAAATTCCCTCTCTTAGTCGTCGCAACTCAAAACCTGAAGACTTGGATGTGGATGAAGCCCTTGGAATTACAGTCAGACGAAAATTCCCTCTCTTAGTCGTTGCAACTCCACGCAGTTGATTTTTGCAAATTTTCTTTAGTGTACGTTCCTTTCTTCTTTTTCTTACATTTCCCTTGTTAAATCCTTCCTGAGTTCTTTTACTACTTAGTTCTATGTATCATTGTATCAGTAGCTTTGATTAAAAAAAAAAAAAAAAGGAAGTATCAATAATATTGAACATTGAGTGACTTTCTTTTTGGGTTTTTCATCCGGTGTCCGAAGCCCGTGGAGCCCCGACTATATTCGGATCACGCACTGCAAAGCCTATTTGGGGTTAGTGCTCCCAATAGGATTTTTTCCATTTTTGTGACTCAAACCCGAAACCTCTAATTAAGAGTGAAGCAATACTACCACTGTATCACAACCCATGCCGATGACAAGTGACTTTTAACTTTCTATTCCGTTTAACGTTATTTTCAGCCAACAATATATATGAAGAAGGTCGGCATTTTCTGTATAACAACTCCTCATTGTAACGTTTAAATGTATAGCTTGTGTTCTTTTTAATAATATATAGTAATATTTAATCATGTTTTTAGAAATAGAATCTTTATGATTATATCAATATATAATAAGCTTAAGCTAGAGATTTTGATATTTTATTTCACTATTTTTGACAATTAATGAATGTTATATGAAGAAATATTTTATCATTAAAAGATTTTTCTTTTCCTTTTATACAACATGAGATTAAGCTTAGAATTTGGAATTTTTTTTACCTATTATAGCAATCAAATATTAAATATATATACACACAATATTGTTATAAATATATAACAGCCATAGGTCATGCTATAGCAGTTAAAAGTTAATCTTTAAGAAAATCTGGGAGGCTCCTCTCTTTATGAGCCTCTTTTTTTCTATCTGGAGATAGATTATTTCAGATTTGCATCACATAAAACTCTATTTTTAAAAAATTGACATATTTGATTTTTAAAAAATAGTCCATACCACGTCCGTATATCATCGACTCCTCCCCAAGTTGAAAGAAAATCTGACAATACTACTTTAAAAGCGACTAACTCATGCCCAGAATTGATGCAAGTGGTAGGATCATAATTCATTCGTCTAAAGAGTGAGTTTGTTTTTCTTTTAAGAAAATCTACTCAATAAGTACTATAGGAGTATTAAATTTTACTAATTTATCAGAGTTAAGATAATAATATAAATTAGTAAATAAAGTGTGTTACCTCTAATCGTTAAAGGGTGTTCTTTATTTTGTTGATGACAGAATTTTAATAAGAGAGCCACCAAAGCAGACTTCCAAATTCTAAAAAGTACATAAAAATATGTGTTTCTATATGATTGGTCACTTATGCTTCAATTGTTAATTATGGTTGACACTTATCAATTCCCGCAACCTGCATTTGCTTAACATGATAAAAGAAATGGCGACTGCATCTCTCATCAGGTTCATTAAAATAATATGTTTTCTCAAAACTTGACAAAATCATATAAATATATTAGTCAGTAATATTTTAGGTTGTATTTATTTAAGTAAATTCAGCTGTGTTCGGATGATGTTAACTTAAAAGAAATATTATCGTGAGTAATATTTTTAACATAATATGTTACTCATAATAACATCTTATAATACGTTACTCTAAGACAATTTTACTTTTTTAAGAATTCAATTACAGGCTACTGAATCCTACAATATGGAATCGAATCCTATAAATTTAGCTATAAAATGTTACTGACATGACATCTTAATTTAAAAGAGTTTTTGACAATAACGTTTTAACTTGAAAACATTACTTTCAATAATGTTTGTAAAAATAACAAATAACGTTTTAATCTGAAAATATTACTATGAGTAACAAACGTTACTAACAATAATGTTTGATCAATCCACAAATTGACCCCTATAATCGAAGCCTAATATGATCTTTTTGGATTGAGGAAAAAATATAGAACACCTCAATCACAATGATTTTGCCCAACTATCATAATTCTCCTTTTATGAAATCAAACAACATTGTCTTTTTCAGTCTCAATATTAATGTTGACGTATGATTTATCACTAAATTCATCATGTTACTGTTGATTATCAATTTTTTTATGTCACGCCCTCATTTAATAAGTTACATTTTTTTTAATTTTCTTCGAATCTAAATTTGTAGGATTTGATTCTATAGTTGCAAGACTCGATGACCCATGATTGGATTATTAAGAAACGTTACTATGAATAACATTTTAGGTGTAAAATACATCTTAGAGTAACATATTATAACACGTTACAGTGATAATATATTATGCAGAAAATATTAACGTTATTAGCACATAGCTAAATTTATTTGGATAAAATTTAACCTAGAACATTATTGAGAAATATATTTATCCTAGGTTTGTAATACTTTATTTATATATATATACACACGAAAAAAAAATAAATTTCTAGCATAGACTAACTTATATATTCAATGCGATTACAATTTTCATCGGTTCACACTTTTACATGCACAATTTATGTTACGGATTAAATGGAGGAAAAACTCACTCTGCCTTAAAAAAAAAAAAAGGTAATTTTGTTCGACTGAACCTTCTCAGTCCTTAACAATGTATATATTGATCCAGCACATTTAGACTAACTGTTAGGGGCGATCGCTTACCATTATGCCAAAAGATATAGCTAGTAGTAAAGGTACAACTTTATTTTTTAACCAAGTCCACCATGCAAGTGTCATGCTTGATCATAACTCCGGCTGGGCCTACCCCAGCCCCCCTCATGGGCCCAACACCTGCCTCATGCAGCATGTTGCTCGTGGGAATTGAACCCATGACTTTAGCTCTGATACCACTTGTCAGGATCAAGCACTTACCATTATGCCAAAAGTTATAACTAGTAGCAAAGACACAACTTTATTTATTAACCAAGCCACCACGCAAGCGCCATGTTCGATCATGACTTCGATCCGGGCTACCTTAGCCCCCTCATGAGCCTTGTCATAGGCAGGATATTGACATTATTCAACAATAGTAATTCTATCACTTATCATATAAGAGGGGAAATTGTTGAGTGCATTTGGAGAAAGACGTCTATTGAATAGTGAATACATACTCGATTATACTGCACCTTAGTAAATTATGTCTTGAATTCAATTCACACTCTAATAGCTAGTTCTAGATGGGAGGATTGTTCGAATTCATATAAGGAATCCATCTCATCAATCCTCGATATGAAATTTTCGTCATTTTTTAACACTCCATCTCATGCTCAGTGCTAGATATCTGAAGTGTATATTGAGACCGCCCATTTTATTTACTACCAATGTGAGATTTTTTTTTTTCATTTTAACTCTATAGTTGAGAAAAATATTATATCATCTTAACTTGATGGGGATTTTTAAAATGCTTCACGCGCAATTCGTACTAATTACATTCATATAATTAGTATCAACTAGTTTTACTGTACGCGCTTTGCGCGTAATTAAAGCATGTACCTCGTCTGATAATAAATATTAGAGAGAAAATTTAAATTTAATTATGAACTTATTAAATAGAGTTGACACAAATGCAAGACCTGTGAAACCTCTTAGCGAGAAATTGAGAAAATTACACTTTAGCCTTCAAATGGGTTTGTCTCTAATTTTTGTCGTTCAAATAAATTGATTTTGAATTTTTTTCCCTTGGTAATCGAGCTTGTGTCTAGCTGAGCATAAGTCCTTTTTAAGCTCGTGGGCGTAACTTCTGAGATATTATGATATGAGAATATAAATTTATGTCTTTAGCAATCGAACTTACGTCTGGTGGAGCATACATTCCTTAAAGGTATGAACATAACTTGTGAAATATTACGAAGAGAAATTATAAATTTACATACTCTCAAGAAAAATTTATACAAAGTAGTCGCAAAAGTGTCGACGGCACGAGAGGATCTGCTCCAGCTTTTCCCTGAATAACAATTCACGCAAAATTTATTTGAAATATAATAATCAGCATAAATTAGCTAACGCAAATCTAAAATCACAGGAGTTACTACTATATGGTATACGTATAAGTTATACTCATTGGTTGCCAAAATTTATTGTATTATCAGAGTTGTTTAATTGATTCTAAGAATTTTTATGCCGCTATTTCAAAGTTATTACAAACTTATATGTAAATTGGGTTTTATATCAAATCAAATAATTCAATCTTAAATAGTTAAAAATAATTACGCCTCCGTTTAAAAAGAATGATCTAGTTTGACTTGGCATAAGTTTAAGAGAATAAAAAAGACTTTTTAATATTATAATTGTTAATTAAAATTATATTAAATATACTAGAGCACCCTTAAATTTTATAGCTTTAAATATATCAAGTGAAAATTGAAATAAAATATTGTTAAAAAAAGAAAAAAGATCATATTTTTTAAACGGCATAAAGTAGAAAGTAGGATCAATCTTTTGATAATGGTGAGAGTATAATAATATCTATTACTGAACCATGACAAAATGGTAAGTGTATGTATAGAAAAATAAAACTAATCATACATACAATCATTAATAAGGTACTCATCCCGCCTTAATTTATGCCACTCTTCAACTTAACCAATATTTCTTGTAATGATTAGTCCAGCAGATTTTATATTTACAAACAATTTAATTGAGTATTATTTTTTTCCCCCTCTCATCTATTAAAGGAGATCAATTCTCCAGTTCTCAAACATGCAGATTTAACCAATATCTCTTCTATTTACTAGCAAAGGATAAAACTAATTACGATCGAAAAGAAAATGATTTCTTCATTTGCCCTTTTTTCTTTTTTATTTTTCTTGTCATTTATTCTGCTATCATTTTTCAATTATTCATCCAAAAAATTCAAGAAAAATCTTCCTCCATCTCCTCAAAAGCTTCCGTTGATCGGAAACTTTCATCAATTCTTATCGTTTATTTTGCTATCTTTTTTTAATTATTCATCCGAAAAATCCAAAAAAAATCTTTCTTCATCTCCTCAAAAGCTTCCGTTGATCTGAAATTTTCATCAATTTGGGCCTACAACCACACCGTTCTCTCCAAAAACTAACGAACCAACATGGCCCGATGATGATGCTCCAGTTCGGCAACTATGAAATCAAATCCTGCAAATTTAACTATAAAAGATTGCTGTCGGTAATATTTTAATTTAAAAAAATCTTTGACAGTAGCATTTTAACTTGGACATGTTGCTGACAGTAATGTTTGAAAAAAATAACAAATAACATTTTAACTTGAAAACATTACTGGCAATAAAGTTTGGTGAATCCACAAACTGATCCCTATAGACATAGCCTAATCTAATCTTTCTACATTGAAACAAATATATAGAACTCCTCGATCACAATGACTTTGCTCGACTAACACAGTGCTACTTTGATGAAATCAAACAACCTTGTCTTTTTCAATCTCAGTATTAATGTTGACATGTGATTTATCACTGAATTCATCATGGTACTACTGATATCAATTTTCTTTGATGTCAACTCCTTGTTTAGCTACAATTTTTAATTTTCTTTTATTCTAAATTTACAGGATTTGATTCTAGATTGGCATGGGTACTTGATTCGTCGGGATTGGATTATTAAGGTGTAAAACATGTCTCGGATCGAGTAACCTATTACAACACATTACTGTGAGTAACCTGTTATGCAGAAAATGTTAATGTCATCAACGTATAGCTGAATTTATTTAAATAAAATATAATCTAAAACATACTGAGAAATATGTTTATATTAGGTTTGTAATTTTTTTTTAAAAATATTATTTTGATGAAGATTTAAATAATAACTTACTTTGATCAAAGACGAAAGAAAAAAAAAAAGAAATAGACAAACTTAAAATACACAACATTTTTCTAGGATAAACTTACTTACATATTCAATGCGATTATAGTTTCCATCGGTTCACGCTTTTACCTGCACAATTTATGTTACAAATTAAATGAAAAAGAAAAAACTCACTCAGCCTTCAAAAGAAAGGTAATTTTGTTAGACTAAACCTCCTTGCCAATGTATATATTGACCCTGCACATTTAGACCAGTAGTCCTATCCTTTATGAGTGGAAATTGTTGAGTACATTTAGAGAAAGAAGTCTACAGAAAACATATTCGATTGTACCGCATTTTGTTAAATTAGGTCTTGAATTTAATTTATACCCTAATAACTAGTTCGGGATAGGAGGATTGTCCAAATCCACACAAGGAGACTATCCATCTTATCAACTCCCAATGTGAAATTTTCTTCATTTTTCAACACTCCGTCTCACACTCAAGGCTAGACATTTGGCGTGTACATTGAGTGAGATAAGTCCTACGTTGATATCATATTAACGTAGGTTGTGGATCTAACTCACACGCATAAAGTTATCTCACGAAGAAAGGATTTACTAAAGTTCAACTTAGATGACAACTCATCTTACTGATCATCAATGTAAGATTTTTTTAATTCTTCAACTATACATATCGATACCTGCCTCGTATAACCTTTCCCTTGATAGTTGTGAAACACATTCTATTATCTGAACTTGATGGGGATTTTTTCCAGCCATAAGGGTGCTGATTATATTTGAGTGGGTCAATTAACTTCCTCTAGCCCATTTATACTTCCTCAATCACTCGCAAGAAATGTCCCCTGTTGGGCTGATTTTTAATGTGAGGCCCTTAAATTTGTTGTCTTAATATTTGAAATAATAAAAATGTGATACAAATTATCATTGATATTGAACAACAACGATACATATGTAGTGTGGAATTTGCTCTTTTCCAAGACTTTACCGGACAAGACAAAGGTTCTCTAAAACTTTTGCAAAAAATTATTTGCAAGGCCCAAGCTATATCTTGCCGGTCATAATTTATTCGTACAAATTTATACTAATAAAGACAAAGTTCTTCAAATCGTTGTCAAATATGATAAAATCTTGTGAAATTAGGTCACGATTAATGATATTTAATCCTTAAATTTTTTATTATATGGAAAATAAGAATAAAAACTTGTCACTTTTGATGGGCCAAGGTTGAGCCTCTGTATTGTAGAAGCAAATGAGAAGCCCAAAATAGGCCCAAATCCTTAACCATGGTTAAGGAAAACCTAATTCAGCTTTTAAAAGTCGAAATACAACCCGATATTAGCTTGAATATGATAAGGTCGCCTTTAGAATCAAGGGACAAGATCTCGACACGTGTTCGGCTTCGATTAGATATTAACCGACTCTTCACAATTTGTTTGGTCAATATTAGGTGGATACCCCTAGGGTTTGTTGTTTCGCATCAATCTCTTTCGTATTTTCTTAACCTTATCGTTTTCTCTCTCTCTCTAAAGCTTTCTCTCTCTAGATTTGTAATCTGTGTCTACCATGGAGACGGAGCGTGTGACCGGTTTTCCGATGACGAATCTCGATCGGCGGCCAAGGAAGAGGGCGCGTCTGGGATGGGATGTTCTCCCCGAGCCGCCTAAGGTATAAGATCTGTCCTCAAATTCTTGCATCTGTTTATTTTATCTTTGTTTTTTTCGGTTTTGTTTTGTTAGATCTGATCAAGATTTAGGTTATTTTCGCGTCAGGTATGGGAAAGACTTGGTCTTTATGTGTTCTTTATTGTTTATTGATTAGATCTCTTTATATGCTCTTACGTTCATGTGGTATTTTTTAGCTGGGTTTTTGTATTTCAGGGTCTGATTTTTAAATCTTCAGCCGTGAGGGTAAAAATTGCTTATATATTATCGGTTCTTTCTTTATCCTTCCTGATGACCGTTTTATAATCAGATCTGACGTGAATTAGAACTTTTCGGGACTGATGATTATGTGTTATGTTTCAATTTGATCTGAAGAATTGTTTTTTGGACCAAAATTTAATGGTTAAGGAGGTTGTAATGTGGATTTGATCATACTTAAGTTTTTCCATCTCAGCTATGTCAGATCTACATGATAAATCATAACTGTGGTAACAACTGCTGGACAATTTGCTAGAGCTCCATTTAAGACTAGCAAAGAAATAAACATGTAAAGATTCCCTGTAGAATTATTACATAAACAGAGTTCTTTGCAGTTGAATATTGGGAGTCTCTTTCTTGAATTTTGAAATTTGGAATTGATTATAGAACTTGATCTAAGCCTTTTTTGCAGCACTTTGTTTCTGTATATTGCATCAACTATAGATTCCATGAGTATTTGGTTACTGGTCGATTTTTTTTCCAAGTCAACAAAGAAATTTGCATCATTTTGTTTCTGCATGCTTGTCCTTTATAATTAACATTGCTACTTAATGTTGTGTTTGCCCATTCTATTTCCAACTTTGAAGGTATCCAAAGGTAATAATATAGCTAGTTTTGTATTAAGATACCATGAATGGAATGCCTGTGTGTAGGCTCAGCTAGGATTGTTTTGTGGACAAGAGCTTGGAAATGTGACAAGCTATGCATCTTCAAGGCAACACACAGACCTTACTAGTGCTCCCTTTAATGTTAAGGGAGTGGCTCAAAATGGTTCTCCCCCTCGTAGAGAAGACGACAAGGATGGGCATTTTGTGTTTGAGCTGGGAGAAAATTTAACATCACGCTGTAATCATCTTTACCACCACCAAAAAGTTCTCTATTTATGTTTTGGTGCCTTGGTTATTATGTCAGCCATCTGCTTATTTATGTGACACGTAATTGTTTATGCACTCTAATATTATATATAATGATTTGAAGTATTAACCTTTTCCTAAAATCCTACTGTACTAATAATATAGTTAGTATCATCATTTTATCAGTTTTTCCTTCTTGTTCCTTTGATTTGTTGGTCGTGCATTTCAGGATTATTTTATTGCAAGCCCAAAAATGATTTGCCAAAACAAAAATAAAGATCACACATTTTATTGTGGCATGTGTACTGTGTATTTCCCTTATCTGCTCTCTGTCACCCTTATGGTCTTTAGATTTTCTTGAAATGTAGATAAGATCCACAGTAAGATGGGTGAAGGTACTTTTGGTCAGGTCCTCGAATGCTGGGATCGTGAAAGGAAAGAAATGGTGGCTATTAAAATTGTTCGCGGTATGAAGAAGTATCATGATGCAGCAATGATTGAGGTTGAAATGCTTCAACAGCTGGGTAAACATGACAATGGTGGCAGTCGGTGAGTAATTGCCTGTTAAACCTACTTTCATCCTTATCTGTTTACTCATTCATGGGATATTTGTTATTTGTCAAGTGTTGAACTGGTTTGTTCCTTGCAGTTGTGTACAAATACGGAACTGGTTTGACTATCGTAATCATATCTGTATTGTAAGTATATATGGTTGATTTGGACGGGTTGATTTCCCCACCTAACAATCTTATGGGGATTAAAATTTTGGATGAACTTAAATGGTGTTAACAGGTCTTTGAGAAGCTTGGACCAAGCTTATATGATTTCCTTCGGAAAAACAATTACCGTTCATTTCCCATTGATCTTGTCCGTGAGATTGGAAGACAACTGTTGGATTGTGTAGCATGTGTGTAAAAAAAACTTTGTGCACTTCTTTTTTCTTCAATCATACATATATATATGTATATATTTAATGCAGAGAGGCTTTTGTGCTGAATATAAAATGTACCTCATCGGACCGCTTGATTTGTTTTTACTATTTCTTCAGAGCGAAAAATCTCACTATGCATTACTTTCCTGTTACTTCGCCAGCTATACTTGTCTTGTAATTGATTATTGATTATTATCATCATTGCTTATCTTGTAGTTATGCATGATTTGCGTCTTATCCATACTGACCTGAAGCCTGAGAACATACTTCTCACCTCCTCGGAATATGTGAAGGTTCCTGAATACAAGGTAAGCTTGTTTGATTGGTTATTGTCACTTTTCTGTTTCATTTAATGTTTTTAGCGCAACCTTCCTTTGTATTTTATTCTTGATACTAATGCTTAGGCTTATGTTTGCCCATTATTTTTGATACAGGTTTCTTCTAGGTCACCAAAAGATGGTTCTTACTATAAAAGAATCCCAAAATCCAGTGCTATAAAGGTAATTGATTTTGGCAGCACTACATATGACCGTCAGAATCAGACATATGTTGTGTCAACTCGCCATTACCGTGCACCCGAAGTTATTCTAGGTAAGGATCTCAAAAGTCTAGGTTTTCAAACGTCAAGGGTTTCTCCATTGTCCTTGCGATTCCATGAATCAGCCAAGTCATGTCATCTGTTTCAGGTCTTGGATGGTCCTACCCATGTGATATATGGAGTGTTGGGTGTATCCTTGTTGAACTTTGTTCGGTAAGATCTGTTACGATTTGTTGAACCTTGGTTTCCTTCATTTAGATTTGTTGCAGCTAATTTATTTTGGAACTTTGTTTAGGGAGAAGCGTTGTTTCAAACACATGAGAATTTAGAACACCTTGCTATGATGGAGAAGGTACTAGGCCCACTGCCTGTGCACATGCTGAAAAGAGTGGAGTAAGTCCCAGATTTGTTACCAACTTGCTTGATTCAATGAGATATCTTCTTTATAGTATATTTATGATTTCTTACTTTAATCATAGCCGTCAAGCGGAGAAGTATGTTAGAAGAGGAAGGTTGGACTGGCCTGAGGGGGCAACTTCTCGGGATAGTATCAAAGCTGTGTTGAAGTTGGCCCGTCTTCAGGTGTTACTGTTAATCCTCTTTCCTATGCTCTGATTGATTGATTGAACTTTGGACGGGTTGCTTATGGTAATTGTGTGATATTGCAGAACATAATCATGCACCATGTGGATCATTCTGCTGGTGATCTTATTAATCTTTTGCAAGGACTTCTTAGATATGATCCTTCAGAAAGGTTGACCGCTCGGGAAGCCTTGCGGCATCCATTCTTCACCCGTGATCGTCTTAGGAGGTAGAACGAGCTTTTGCTTTTACTCGTGTGCACATAATGCCCTTGCGTGACGGTGCCCTCCAACCTTGAGAATGTTATTTGTGGTGGTGACCGGAAGTGGAGCCATAACTCTTGGTTCATTGGTGTGGTGTTCAAGTGTTCATGAATTTGACTGTCCCGCTGTAAATAAAATCCAAAATAGTGGTTTCTTGTGGGTGTTCATGTTATATAACTAAGGTTATGGTGGTGATCGAAGTCCTGCAAGTGTGTATGGAGATAGGGTGCTGTTTAACCCTCTGTTACTAACAAAAATTGCATATTGAGGATTTGAGTTTTCTTTCCTACTTGAGCTGAAAATCTGTCCCTAAAATTTTCAAGAATCTGCCAGCAGCAGGACAGTCTGATTACCGTGAATTTTTTTTAAGAGATCAACTTCTGTCTTAAAATAAAATCAATAGGTCTGCAAATTGTTCGATTGAAGTACATCTTAACAATTCATTGTAGCAAAAATTTCATATACTGATAGCAGTAAAGATGTTTTGCTTGATAAATTATTTTCTACTTAATAAGTGAAATGGCAATTGAAAGAATTTAGCCCTAGCCCACTATAGTTGTCAAGCAGGTTTGTCAGTTGTATTCTTCCTGTGCTCTATAGTGCGAGGGAGCTTCTTCCTAAAGCTCGTCTTAATCATTAGCTAATTTGATGTAGTTAATTATTTTCAATAATTTTGGTAGGAATTATGCAAGTTGTGAAAATGATAAGCGTTTGACATTTAATAAAGTCAGTGAATATATTTAGAGACACTACTTCCAATTAGACGATTAGAAGTTGGGAAGAATCTAGGGTTGCAGTTTAGCTACGTCCCCCAGTGCTGCACTTTACATATAAAATTGTCAATACTCCATTTCACATACAGAAATAATCCGATTCATTAGATTTTGCACTTACCAATCACTTAATTTGAAGTGTGAATTTCTGGGAAAAGAATGGTGGATTTTGTTTTGAGGTTTGTTGATGGATAAGTCATGTGAAATAGTTCGTACGGTGATGAATTGAGACTTCAAGTGCACTACTTTTTTAGGAACGGAGACTGTTAATGCTTCCAAAATAGTGGATTATTTTAGTTTTTTTTCGAGAGTGATAAAATAAAATAAATTTTCTCAAAAAAGAAAAAAATTAAATTAGCTGATATATCATTATATAAAATTTCAATGTCTACATATAGTTTGCAAAAATGAAAGAGAAATAAAAGTTGAGATATTGCAACAGTTTGAAAGAGAAAAGAGATGATTTGAGTTTTGAGAGAAAGAAGAGATGTTAGATATAAGTTGATACATACATAGGTTAGAATAATTTTCTTAATGTTGTACGTGCCAACAAGTATAAATTTCACTTAACATATTTTTTTGCCCTTATTGGAAACACGCCCTATATTATATGAGAAAAGATTTTTGAAGTTTCATCCCCTCACCACTCTTGGCAACGCTTCCTTCTGCATCGCATTTTTAATCGTTAGTGAATATATATTTTTTGTATGAATTTCGTTATTGTCCACTCGATTGGATAAGGTTCCAAGCACGTAATACAGCCATAGAGGTCCATTTCAAAATTTAAAAGCAACACTTGGCACTTGCCAAAAAACCTACTTGTAATAACATGCCACGTTTTTGTTGCCAAGATGTCCTATCCTATTTTATTGTAACCCCTCAGCTCCATTTTCAGACACTTATTACACTATTGACAACAAAGAGACATTTCTGTTAAAATTTCTTGACATGTTTTTCTAATGTGAATTAAGGCCATCATGATAATTCATGGTCCCTGTTGGCCTGTTAGAATCAGTCAACCTTCTTTAATTTCTCCTCCTCTCCCTTTTTAGGATACGCAGTGATTTCTTAGATGATTCCATATGGACGTAACGCTCAAGTATTAGATTTTTAATAAAGAAATTTCAAATATAAAAAAATAAATATACAAATAAGTTAAATGGATCAATATATACTATTTTAATATATACAAAATAATCTCAATCATATAAAGTAAAAATAATATAATTCATTAGAACCCCTTCGATCCTACTTTGACCTATGGTCCATCGCGCGGACACCTCAATAAGATATTAACAACATAAGTATGCTTTTAAAGTTGTAATCGACCTGCCTTAGTCCATCACTCTCCCTCTTTCAAGCTCTATTGGGTTCGCGTATTAGGAAACTGTCGAAGAAAATTAATCTGACATTATTATTAATGATCAATAAAATTAAAAAAATTTATATATGTAAAATAAAGAAAAGGAAAAATTTATTTAGACAAAAAAATATTCTGTCATTTCAGTTATTTCTTCTTTCTCAAGAAGAAAGAGAAAAAATCTGTTGAATTTCAATTACTTAATTTCACCAATCTCACGATGTCCATGTTCTTTTGTGCTTTTTGTCACAGGCAAAGTTGTGCAACAATTAACAAAAGAGATGGAAAAAGTAGAATTTTATATTATAATAGATTTTTTATTTTTTTTTAATCTTTCATCCTTCTTTTCTTCTTGTCAATATATTTTACAAAATATGAAACATCTTATTTCTAAACTTAAATGCAATTTAACCTCTTAATTCATAATTTTATCTGTTAGATTTATGCCTTGAATCTGTTTCCTAATTAGAGAAGAATTGGAATTCTAATCCTATTTGGAAAAGGATTAGAATTGTCCTA